>SNQJ01S0007596.1:20821-42904 GCA_010110895.2 Picea sitchensis
TGTCACTTTTGATTCCTTCGGACAAGGGGGAATTTCACTCTCTTCAACAGAACCCCGTCCAAGTACTGAGGTCATTTCCTTTGATTGGAATAGGATGGCAGAGCCTCACCTTCCTTCTTGTATTCCTTTCCAAATAACTATGCAGGTTTGCGATACGATCATACATTTCACTATTGTAAACAAATGAGAGTATGTTAGCATTATATCCTCAACCTCTTGGCAAGCTATGGTTTCCCCTCAGCTTGTGTCAGTTTCTCATCATTTGTTGGCATTTAATAGAATATCTAATGAACCTTTATGGATCCTTCCTCAGCTTTCCATCACCTTAGGAGGGAAAACCATCTATATCGATGTTATGGTAGTCCAAGGTCCTGTTGAGCACTCAACACACCCTACAAAGTCTATGTCAAATTTTACTTTTTGGGTACCACTTGATCTTTTTCTCTGTCTAATTCGAATTCAATATGAAAATGTTTCCTCTGGTTATCTTTTGTTTCTCATTTAAGTCTCTCTAAGTCTTCTTGAACTTTTGATAACCCATAATTTAAAAGACTAACATTTAATCAAAGAATCAAACAACTAAAATCTTTCACCCGAGGCACCTGATTAGACATCGAAAGGAATTAAGATATACTCAGAAAATCAGTGTGGTATTCCCAAGGTATTATAAGTGTGGTCCATGGGCTTTCAACAATCTATGTTTCCAACCACTGCAAGTCATGTTGGTGACAACCCATCAACTAATGATCATAAGGTTGGGTGAAAAAAGGGTAAATTCAAGATTCCTTGAGGGTTATGTGGAGAAATGCACCTCACTTACCTTTACCCTCATATGGATGAAGCTTTGAAATTGATGGAATACATTGTTGTTTTCCAGCAACAACCTCTAGCTACTTCCCATGAGTCCTCTCCCAACCAACTATTGGTTGATGAAGTAGTCAGTATGATTCAATCGTTAATCAATCTCACTCTTCCCTTGGAGAGTGAAGAAGATACCAATCAAGTTTTTCTTGTCACTTTTGATTCCTTCGGACAAGGGGGAATTTCACTCGTTTCGACAGAACCCCCTCCAAGTACTGAGGTCATTTCCTTTGATTAGAATAGGATGGCGGAGCCTCACCTTCCTTCTTGTATTCCTTTCCAAATCACTATGCAGGTTTGCGATACGATCATACATTTCACTATTGTAAACAAACGAGCTTATGTTAGCATTATATCCTTAACCTCTTGGAAAGCTATGGTTTCCCCTCATCTTGTGTTAGTTTCCCATCATCTGTTGGCGTTTAATAGAAGATCTAGTGAACCTTTATGGATCCTTCCTCATCCTCCCATCACCTTAGGAGGGAAAACCATCTATATCAATGTTATGGTAGTCCAAGGTCCTGTTGGGCACTCAACACACCCTAAAAAGTATATGTCAAATTTTACTTTTTGGGTACTACTTGATCTTTTGCTCTGTCTAATTTGAATTCAGTATGAAAATGTTTCCTCTGCTTATATTTTGTTTCTCATTTAAGTCTCTCTAAGTCTGCTTGAACTTGTGATAATCCATAACTTAAAATATTAACATTTAATCAAAGAATCAAACAACTAAAATCTTTCACCCGAGGCGCCTGATTCGACATCAGAAGGAATTAATATATACTCAGAAAATTGAAGTTGTCGAGAAATGATCTTCATTGGCATCAGAAAAAGGAAACTTTCTTTCACATTGATCATTACACAAAAGGATATGGTCGATAGCTGATCTCGTTCAGCATCGGCACAAGGCAAAGGGAGAAAACAAGAAACGAGGAAAGAAAAGGAGCCGATAGCTGATCCTCGAAGCATTTTGGCATCGACGAGTTTGTGAGAGGTCTAGTCCGTAGAAAACTTGATAAGTTTATCCCCGATCGCCGACCCCTGATACCTTTTGGGCATTGACAATCCCAGGTTATTTTTACACATGCATCTTGTTGAAACCTCGATTTCGATTGATATACACAATCAAACCACCCATATTCACCTACCATGTGTCCTTTCCAGATTTGATAGATGTATGATCTATTTTTCCTTTGAGTCGTTATCGGTACCTGAGGTCCAAGCCGCACCCCGAATCATTTTTTCCACGTCAACATCGTAGGATGAAACCGATCGACGTCGGAGGTTTTTTTTTTTAGAATGGTGTTAGCAAAAACATCCGTCTCACATCGTCGATTTCCAAATTTCCCACTAGAAAAGAGACACGATGGGACGTTTTAACGCTAGATATGTTTAGATTCGACGCATTTAAAGGGAAAATTAATTCCAAAACTTGCATTAGTTTCTAATTCGTGCACCAATCAAAAAGACTGTTTTAACCTTTTGATACAACGCATCACCCTCTGTGCCTCCGCCGCCAGCCCACAATGAATTAAATTGCAGACATTCAACCGTATATTTGTTTGAATTTCACTCATCACCCAGATTAATTGCTTTATACGACTGGTAAGATCTTTTCTTTTAAATCCTCTTGAGTCATTGTAAATAAGATTATTTTGCGCACTAAGGAGTTTTAGAACATACAAAACAATGATACGAGCAATCCGAAAGATTCTGAACCCCCGGTGAGTATCAAACTATAGAGTTTGACAAGCGTTACAAGTATGTACCAGTCTGGATTTTCTATGTTTTCACTTCTCATATACATTTTTATCCAATTATTGATCTGTAGGATGGCCCTGAAGGATTTTTTTATTTGCAGGAACAATGCCTCTAAGAAAAAGAAACCACCAGAAAATATCCAAGAGTGTCAAAGCTAAAGGAACCATATGTGGGAGAAAGTTCTTCCCTAGCGTCCACAAAACAACCAGAATTTACTCCAAAACCGGTACCTATCATCAACACATCCACCAAGGAGGTTTTCATTTAGTGTCTGGCCTTTCTAGACATGGAAGCGAGAAAAAGCCCCTTTTTATGACCCCAACACAAGGAAGAGATATCCATTTGGTACAAGACGCACAAGAAAGGGGAATTCTCATGTTAGTACGGGTGCAACGGGTGCTTGATCAGCTACAAAATGACCTAGACTTATCAGAAACAACAAGATCCTTTGTGGATAACCCAGACAGAGGACAGGTTGGTACAAGCAGCCCTAAATTTATAGATATTGATGAAATTGATGGGTTGGGTAACCTTGAATTCCCAGCACCACCAGTTGGGTCACCAACAGGTGTGGTGACTCAACTAGAAAAAGTTGGGATATCAGTAGAAACAAGTGCATCAGATCCTCTCCATGAAATAATTAAAATCTATTCAGATGATAAGATTTTGGAAGTATCTCTCAAGACCCCTATGTAGATCGAGGGGGAAAAAGGACCAAAGAAGACATCTTCTTCTATCCCCGAAGTCCAAATCCTGGAGGCTCCATAGAAAGAGAAGGAAGTCGAGAGTGTCCTAGACACAAAATTTCCTGATGTGCCAGAGTCCCAAGCAGACAGTCTGAAATACCAACCAGGGTCAGACGAGCCAGAGGAAGGAGCCCCACAACAAGAAATTGGCGCTTCGAAGGCTGATAAAAAATTAAGTATCGAGTCTATTCTCAACGCCTCTATTTCAATCGGTGCACAAAACCTCGATGAGTGACAGACAGAAGCTGGGTCGTCAGGGCATAACGAGGAAGTTCAAGAACCTGGTCTTGAACAAGTGTATACCACCGGGAGTTTGGTTAATACGCTTACATGGGGGGATCAACAGATTCCCGAACCTCTAGACGAGGTAGCTAATATACACACTATAGCTTATGATTGGAAGAGGAAGTCCATTGTCCAAAGAACCACTAAGAAGAGGAGAATCACTCTAGATATATCCATCCTCATTAGTACATAGGAACCTCTAATCAACAATGAATATGCTAAAACATTCGAGCTCATCGGCACAGGGATGGAAATCACAGATGCCACCCTGGATAGAAATAAACGATATGAAAAGGAGTTGGCCACCACCCTAAGAAAACTAGAACATTTGCACCACCTGGCTAAGTACTATCAGGACACCACACAGGATGCGGTGTACCTGAGGAGTGAGTTCAAACAAGCCTATCGCAAGTTCACAAAGGAGCGAGACCTTTTCACTACAAAGATAGCCGAGCTCCAGGAAGATACTCTCATGGAACTTGCGAAGTGCAAGGATATGGAGCGGTGGTATGAAAAGGAACAACGAGTTGTGGAGTGAATCGACTACATTGGTGCAGTCCAACGGGGCCGAGGTAAATATGAACACAACATTTGGGTGTTAAGTGAAATTAGTGTATATCGCATAAATAAATCTACCGAATATTGGTCAAGAATGACAGAGGAACCAAACTGAGAAATTCAAGAGAAGTGTGCCAAATACGAGAAACACTGGAGTAAAATCAATAACGCTATGAAGGATATCGGACTCCCCGAGTTCGGCACCCCCGATGACTTCGTCGACTTGCGCGACATAGTTGAATCGCACACCAAGAAATATTTGTTATGGGTCGAAGAGCTAGTGAAGGTGACCAACACAACGCCAGGACAGGTGCAACAATTCACGGAACACCCGATAATATCTCAAGATGTGCTGCAGTAGATGAGCATTAGTCTGGTCAAATATCGGGCTCATGTAGTAAATATCAGAGAGATTTTCACGTCTCTGATGGAACACCACATATTTCCATACACCCACACCTACGAGGAGTTGTTCATTAGTTGGTCGGAGTATGAGAAAATTCACCCTTTCAAAGGGATATCTTGAGATGACTATTGGAAAACTGTTAGGAGAGAACGCCACGTGGTGAGTTTTTTTTTCTTTAACTACACTTTAGCCATTATTTTTAGTTAATTTTATATTATAAATAAGAGCATTGACCGATTAGTCAAAGGTCGATGGTTGTTGAAAGAAACTCTCTTTTTTGGTTTTGTTAAGAATTATTTTCGAGCTACCTTTAATAGAGAAGTTCTTATGGACCAGAGACAAAGTTATATTTTCATCAAATGCATGTGTGCTTGGATGTGGAGAAGAACTATTTCCTATCTCGTCTCATGAATGGATGTTGTAATGAGTAAGAGAAATTAAATCTATTGTCAAGTTATCTAGTGCAATGTTTTGGTGTTCTTTTCTTCATGATGAAGATGAACCATTGTGTTATTATGTGATGGATGATTAGAGTAGGTGAATTATTTTTCTTGCTATTATCTTATCACATATGTGTTTTCTTTATGATAATTAGTATCTCAAATAGTAATTGGATGATCACATGGTTAACGTATTAGTACTAGGCATGTGGTATAGAATTGTCATTTGCATGTTTGAGTAGCGGGTTATCCCAAGCTCAGCCTCTTCTCCAGTAGTTAAACTTAATCATGTTTTGTTGCCAAGTTGGTTTATACTAACTTACATCTTATATCAGTCCCACCTAAGAGAAAATACAAAAATAGAAAGTCCAAACATAAGGAGACGCCTTTACAAGAAAACATAAAGCCCATCGATTAATTGGTCGGATCGCAAGATCTGGAGAACTATTCCACTATTAAATGTTGTAGAGTCTAATTGGGCCTCAGTGGCAGGTTTGGTTCCTACTGTTGACTTAAGGGATCTAGGACCCATCAACAGAATTGGTGCTAGAAGGAGGGCCTGAGGAATGAATGGATGAACACGTATTTCACATAATATTTCAGATAACCTGTAGATTCAAAACAACCCACATGCATGGCTAGTCATTCCCAAGATAGCCCACACACACAGAGTAATCATGAAACTAGTAACTCACCCGAGCCTGAGGGAGAACGCTTGTTCCCTAATATACCTTATGCTCTCCCTCACGAGGAATTAAATCAATTCAAAAGAATCACAAGAGTATACACTCGACATATCGGTGCATTATCCTTAGCTCCGATACTTCCTTGAATAAAAAAAGTAAGCAGACCAGTGGTCAATAATTATGAAGAGGTTTTAATCCACACACTATAAGACCTAATAGATTTCACTCTCACTGAAATCAAACACCCTCTTAACCGCATCCTTGAAATGCCATCTGACGATTTCTTCGAGTCGGATGATCTTTCGGAAGAAGAAGATTTTAACTCAGGATCAGAAGATATGGAAGGTAACAATGACCATGAAGAAGAAGGGGAAAACCCTCCTCATAAAAATCAACCTTGGTTGGCCAGAGACGATTTGGCCATCCTAGGGAGATTCCATAACCTTCCCTGACATCTGAAGAAGTTACTTCCTAAGTTCGACCCCGATACCTTAGGATTACTTGAAGATCATATCAAGAAATTCATACTAGCGATTAGACTTATGAATGTCCAACATGAAGACATAGTATGTAGGTTATTCCCCAATACTTTTGAGAATTCATCTTCCACATGGTATTTCAACCTATCCGTAGGATCCATAACTAGTTGGACGAAGTTTCAGAAAGACTTTTTGGATAAATTTGCATAAGAAACTACCACGGGAGCTCTGATGGTTGAGTTGTTCACCGCCACCATGAGTTCGAAAGAAAAGGTTAAATATTTAAATAAAATATTCACAACCATATTAAACAAATTCCATATCGAAGCTAAACCAACTCAGGAGTTGCAAATCAAAGTATATGTGAACGCTCTCCCAGCTTTTATTTCCATGTTTTTGAAGAAGGCTGCCAAACGAACCTTAGCTGATAATTTTGAAGAAGATAAAATGATAGAGTTCTATANTGAAAGGGTTTAAAGAAGGCCAAGTCTCTTTAGTTAAGAAATAAGTTCAACCTTCTCCTAGGAGAGGAGTCCTCTTGACTAGACTGCCAGGGAAACAAGCAAAATAGGCTCCCGAAAAGGGTAATGGAGACATAGAATACCTACAACGCATGGTTAATAAATTATCAAACAAGATCATAGACATGAAGAGAAATGCAGGGGAAGGAAACCAGGGCCCAAGGCCCTATAAGCCTTTATTTAAAATAAAATTGTCGTTCAAAGCAATTGAACCTCCCCCAACTAACTTAAATATTGATCTGGGAAATGTAACATCTGACTCTTTCTGTACTTATCACCAGGAAAACCACTCTGAAAGAGACTGCCCTCAATGGGTGCATGCCATGAATTTGATGGCCAACCAGTTTCTAGATGGGGTTTCCCTAACCAAAAAACCAAGCGGTTCAAGTATAAATATTGTCGATCAGGAAGAGATTGATCCACCATAAGATACAACCATGTTGATATGGGATCATGACCTAATCATGCCTTCTGACGACCTGTTTAAGTATCAAGAACCACCCACAGAGGTCTCAGTTGTGCAAACACAAAGTAAGTGTCCACCTATCTCAAAAGATCCTATTACTACTCAAACTCCAAGAGGAAGATCAACTCCCGATCACCCGAAAGAACTTTTCACTCCCTGTAAGAACACTATTAGCATCCATACCTGACAATCACCCAAACTGGAGTACAACCTGGTTGAAGATTTGAATAAGTTGAAGGCTAATATATCAGTTATGGACATATGTAGAATCCCCCAGCAAAAATATTTCCTGCTACAAGATTTGAACTCAGTAGAAAACCCTACGACAAGCAATGAACAACAAATAAATCTAACTTCCACAGATCTAGTAAATAAACCAAATGTGAATACTTGTTCGAAAGATAAGAAGGGAAAACCTTTTGTCCCACTATTCCTTTTAACATTTGAATTTTTCAACAGGAACCTCCATAATTGTTTAGTCGACTCAGGAGCATCTTCCAACACTATTCCCTTGTCTATTTGCAAAAAATTAAATGTCGTTCCTCTCAAGAGAGATAAACATGTAATACAACTAGATAGAACCCAGGTCAAAGTCATGGGGGAAATCAAAGATGTAATGATCAGAATAGCGAAACATCCCAAGTTTGTGCAAGTGATTGACATCATTGTGGTAGATATCCCATAAGCTTATGGGTTATTACTAAGCCAAGATTGGTATGAGAAGTTAAACGAATATTTCAGTATAGATTGGGCACACCTTTGGCTACCACTGAAGGGATACAAGAATATGATCAAAATTGATAGGTAAAGGTATCTCAAACATATTGTCACTGACCTAGAAACCTTGAACAAGCCCTCATCGACAGATTTTCTTGTGCTAGGCAATTATTCCTGCGATTCCTACTTCAGGAAATTCTCCCCTCTCCCATATGATTTCCCTCTCACTCAAAACTCTGAAATGGTTTTTCAAGAGAAGTTGTCGATACCGACAGAGGAAACTCTCCTCTGTCAAGGAACTGTGCTAGAAATAATGAAACAAAAGATAGGGGAGCAAGGAAGTAATATGAAAAAATAAATGGATAACTTTCGTTCACAAATTTGGACCATATACTTTGATGGATCTAAATCAAAGGAAGGATCTGGGGTAGGGTGTATCCTTATTGATCCAAATGGTAAATGCCATTTCCTATCATGTAGACTTGAATTCGAATGCACAAATAACACTGTCGAATATGAAGTCTAGTACAAGGGTTAAAGAAAGCCATATACTTAAACGTCAAAGAATTGAAGGTTTTCAGAGATTCTGAGATTATCGTTAGACAAGTAAGGAACATTATACACTGCAATTTCCTGCACCTAAATAATTATCAACAAGAAGTGCATAGGCTAATAGATCATTTTGAAGCTTTCAACATTTCAAGAATTCCCAGAGAAAATAACATTCTTGTTGATTCTTTGGCTACCGCTGCCTCGAGGCTATCACCCCTGGAAGATTATGAATCCTCTCGGTTCACTGTGGAGATGCTCTACAAACCATCAGTGACTAACAACATTTCTAATTGGAAAGTATTTGACGGAGATGAACAGATCATAAACTTCCTAACTAACCAAGACAATTTCAAAGATTTGGCTATTGACGATGAAGTATTCCAGGATCAATCAACAAAAAGTGATCCTCGGATAGGTCAATCTATTCACAGTTCGAAGTCTCACACAATCCCGAAAGGGATAGCTAATTTGGAAAATCGTTTTGACCTGAAAGAATGATTTAAGGAGCCTAAGAATGCAAAGACCGGTAGCTCCTGTCCCATGCATGAAAATATAAATCTCAGAACCTCAGAAAACCCAAAGAATATAAATATTGGTATGACTATATCTAAGGAGGAAAGGAAGGCGTATCTCAAATTGTTCAGACAATATCAATATGTCTTTGCATGGTCCTATCGGGATCTAAAAACTTATGATATCTGCATCATTCAACACATTATCCCGTTAAAGCCCGAAGTGAAACCCTTCCAACAAAAGCTCCGAAAGTAGCACCCATCCTTGGAACCTCTCATGTATCAGGAATTGAATAAAATTTTAGATTCCAAAATCATCTTCCAGGTTAGGCATTCTGCATGGGTAGCAAATTTGGTTCTTGTGAGGAAAAAGTCTAGAGAAATCCACTTATGCGTAGATTTTAGGAACCTCAATAGAGATTCAGAAAAGGAAAATTACCTAATCCCACCAATGGATCAACTCCTGTAGACCGTGTCTGGCTTAGAGATTTTCTCTTTGCTAGATGGTTTCTCAGGTTACAACCAAGTTTTGGTTTCATAGGAGGATCGCTTAAAAATTACCTTCTGAACCAAGTGGGGAACTTTTGCTTACAAATTCATGCCATTTGGGTTAATCAATGTAGGAGCGAATTTCCAAAGGTCCATGGAAGTAGCATTTCAGGGACTAATCAACAAGTGTGTAGTAGTTCACTTGGACGATGTGACCGTGTATTCAAAAAATAGAAAATAGCACATCCAACACTTAACCCAAATTTTCAAAAGGTGTAGAAAATATGGTATATCCTTAAATCCTAAGAAAACTATTTGCGACAACAAGGAAGGTAAGATGTTAGGCCACATTATATCTCAAGCAAGCATCCGCATAGACCCAGAAAGGATTAAGGCCATAGCTCAACTCCTTTTCCCTCACAATAAGAAAGCCATGCAAACATTCTTCGGGAAAATCAATTTCGTAAGGAAATTCACTCCTGATTTCGTAGAAACTATCAAACCCTTACAAAAGATGATTCGTAAAGATGTTGAATTTAAGTGGGATGATGAATGAAAGGATGTTGTCAGCAACATTTAAACTGTTATATCTCAATCCCCCATGTTATGAAGTCCTGATTTTAATAGATATTTCTTCCTTTATACTTTCGCTTCCGACCAATCCTTGGTTGCGGTATTGACTTAGAACGATGATGAAAACAACGAGGTCCCGGTGTTGTTCATGAGCACTAACCTCCAAGGAGTCGAACTAAATTATCATGTCATAGATAAATAGGCTTATGTGGTTTATAAAGAAGTAAAATACTTCAGGTCCTACATCCTCAAGAACCACACCAAAGTAATTGTGCTTCATCCTACGGTCCGATCCCTATTCACTCAACATGAAATCGGGGAAAGAAGAGGAAATTGGATGGTAGTAGTCCAAGAATTTGATCTAGATATAAAACCTGCTAAACTAGTTAAAGGGAAAGGGTTGTGAAAACTAGTAGCCGAAGCCTAGGACCAAGTAAATGAAGATTCTGGATGGGAGAATGAAATGGCATTATAGTGTGGTGAATCTTCATACATTTCCCTAGGGCCAGAGTCTTGGTATGATAATTTGACTTATCTCTTGCACCATGGGACTTGCCCAAAAAATATCAACCCTAGGGAAAGGAGAGATCTTAGGTTAAAATCCACACAATATTGCCTCATAAATTCGGTACTCTTCCGAGTTAATTATGATGGGGTACTTTTAATATGTCTCGAATGTGAATATGCAGACAAAGTTTTGAAGGAAATCCATGATGGCCCTTCTGGTGGACATTTCGCAGGAAATACCATCGCTCATAAGATACTGAGAGATGGCTATTATTGGCCCACTTTGTTCAAGGATGCTCACACCTACGCCAACAACTGTAAAATTTTTCAAGTAAGCACGAGAAAGGAAAAGAGAGGAGCAGTTCCACTCCAACCTATGACTATTTCTATTCCTTTTGAGCAATGGGGGTTAGATATCATATGATAAATTACACCAATATCTTCAAAATAGCATAAGTACATACTTACTGCCACCGATTATTTCATGAAATGGGAAGAGGTCATCCCTCTGAATCATGTAAACGAGAAGGTAGTAATCCAATTGATAGAACAAAAGATAATCACAAGGTTTGGTATCCCTTTTGTCTTGGTTTTTGACAATGCAGCTTATTTTTCTTCCACCCTATTGACAGAGTTTTCTATAGACAAAGTAATCATAATTAGGTACTCTACAAATTATTATCCACAAGGAAACAGAGTGGTAGAATCAACAAATAAGAACCTAGTGAGAATTTTGAAGAAAACGGTTGCAGACAACCAGAGGAATTGGCATTATCTAATCCATAACACTCTATGGGCCGATAGGGTCACACCCAAGGTAGCTATAGGAAATTCCATGTACTTTCTATTATATGGATAGGAATCCATTCTCCTGAATGAGCTTTATCTTCCATCTCTCCAACTTGCCCAAGATTCCTGAGGGCAACCTTCATCAGTCATACAACAAAGGATTGACACTCTGCTTATGATGGAAGAATAAAGGGAAAAATCTAAATCAAAATTCGTATCTCACCAGCAGATCATTAAAATATGATTTGACAAGCATAAGGATAAAGAGAAGATTTGTGAAGTAGGATACTTAGTCCTAAAATGGGACAGAGCAAACGAGCCAAAAGGTAAACATTCTAAATTTCAGAATCTATGGCTTGGCCCTTTCCAGGTGGATGAGAAGATTGGGGAAAGAACTTATCGGTTACAGAATATGAGGGGGGGGACCTGACACCCTCCTAGTAAATGTCCAAGCCCTAAAATAGTATTTCCATCAAGAAAAAAAAAACTTTTTGTTTGTATGCGTGCTTGCATGATTTTGTTTTTATATAGGTCAATTGAGAAATACATTTTTTATTTTTTTTGTTGTGTTATTTCTTTGCGCTTTTGAAGGTTGTGTTTATCAAGACAATGGTTGACCTCAAATCAGGTGACATGATGAACTCTATTCCTAATTCATCGCTCACATACAACATGAGAAAGCGTTGGGGACCTGCGGTTTCTCTGAGGAGTCCTCTATCTAACCCGCGCAAATGAACAACTTAGGAGAAATGCATAAGTGTTTTCCCTGTGTTCTGGTCAAACCTTAAGGGAAATATGGTAAGTTGAAAAGGACTACATGAAACCCGGAAGACAAATCTAGATAAGGATTCATATTAACTACCTCATTTTGCAAAATAAACACACATCATCCTCTCCCACTCACTTAGGGCATTCTGCTGAAATAAAATTTACTTTGCCAAATGAGTGAACAGTAGGAGAGGGTATGCAGATAAATTTTTCGGGGATATGAACCCTCACTAGAAACGGAGCAAGGTATGTGATGTCGAGGTGACTTTGTCGGGGCTATGGATGCTTGTTGGCAGTGAAGCAACACCGTAGCAAGTGATTCAAGGTAACCAAAGGTTGCACGCCAATGAATACTTTACTAGATTTTGTCAAAAAAGGGCATGAGTTAGGGTTATAGGAAGCGAAGGAAGAGTAAAGGTGGAAAACCCCACAGGCAAGACCAGAAGCATCAACCGAAGAATTTCAATTGCAAGGGTAAAATAGGTTCTTATTTAAAACTAGTCAAGTTCTCCACCAACTTTTGTATCAGCCGAGCCTGAAGGAGGAACATAGATTCTGCTTTCTCCTAGTAAATTGCCATTTGTTGAGCACTCAACACACCCTAAAAAGTCTTTGTCAAATTTTACTTTTTGGGTACCACTTGATCTTTTTCTCTGTCTAATTCGACTTCAATATGAAAATGTTGCCTCTGCTTATCTTTTGTTTCTGATTTAAGTCTCTCTAAGTCTTCTTGAACTTGTGATAACCCATAACTTAAAAGACTAACATTTAATAAAAGAATCAAACAACTAAAATCTTTCACCCGAAGCGCCTGATTCAGCATCGGAAGGAATTAAGATATACTCAGAAAATTGAAGTTGTCGAGTACTGATCTTCATCTGCATCGGCAAAAGGAAACTTTATTTCGTGGCGGTCATTACACAAAAGGATATCGTTGATAGTCGATCTCGTTTGGCATCGGCGAAAGGAAAAGGGAGAAAACAAGAAACGAGGAAAGAAAAGGATCGTCGATAGCCAATCCCTGAAGCATTTCGGCATCAACGAGTTTGTGAGAGGTCTAGTCTGTAGAAAACGTGATAAGTTTATCCCCGATCGTCGACCCCCGATACCTTTTGGGCATCGACAATCCCAGGTTATTTTTACACACGCATCTTGTTGAAACCCCGATTCCAATTGATATACATGATCAAACCACCCATCTTCACCTGCCACGTGTCCTTGCCAAATTTGATAAACGTACGATCTAGTTTTCCTTTGAGTCGTTATCGGTACTCGAGGTCCAAGCCGCACCTTGAATAAGTTTTCCACATCAATGTTGCAGGATGAAAATGATCGGCATTGGAGGTTTTTTTTTAAGAATGGTGTTAGTGGAAACATCCATCGTACATCGATGATTTCGACTTCCCCGCTAGAAAATCGGCACGATGGGACGTTTTAACGCTAGATATATTTAGATTAGATGCATTTAAAGGGATAATTAATTCCAAAACTTGCATTAATTGCTAATTCATGCACGAATCAAAAATACCGTTTGAACCTTCTGATACAATGCATCACCCTCCACGCTTCTTCCACCAACCCACGATGAATTAAATTGCAGAGATTTGGTGATAGATTTGTTTGAATTTCACTCATCACCCGAATTAATTGGTTAATACGACTGGTAAGATTTTTTCCGTTAAATCCTCTTGAATCATTGTAAACAATATTATTTTTCACGCTAAGGAGTTTCAAAACATCCAAAAGAATGATACGAGCAATCTGAAAGATTCTGAACCCCCCATCAGTATCAAACTATAGAGTTTAGCAAGCATTACAGGTACATACCAGTCTGGATTTTCTGTGTTTTCACTTCACATATACATTTTTATCCAATTTTTTCTCTGTAGGATGGCCCTGAAGGATTTTTTTATTTGCACAAACAATGCCTCCAAGAAAACCAACCACCAGGAAATATCCAAGAGCGTCGAAGCTAAAGGAACCAGATGTGGGAGAAAGTTCTTCCCCAGTAGCCACAAAACAACTAGAATTTACTCCAAAACCGGTACCCATCATCAAGACATCCACCAAGGATGTTTTCATTTAGCCTCTGACCTTTGGAGACATGGAAGTGAGCAGAAGCCCCTTTTGATGGACCCAACACAAGGTAGAGATATCCATTTGGTACAGGACGTGGGGGAAAGCAGTCTGCTCATGTTAGAACGAGCGCAATGGGTGCTTCATCAGCTACAAAATGACCCGAACTTATTAGAAATGACAGGATCCCCTGTGGATAACCCAGACAGAGGCCAAGTGGGTACAAGAAACCCTGAATTTATAGATATTGATGAAATTGATGGGTTGGATGACCTTGAATTCCCAACGCCACCAGCCGGGTTGCCGACAGGTGTGGCAACTCAACCAAAAACAGTCGGGCTATTAGTAGAAACAAGTGCATCAGATCCTCTCTGCGAGCTAATTAAAGTCTATTTAGATGATGAGAGCCCAGAAGCATCTCTCGGGACCCCTGTGCACATCTAGGAGGAAAAAGGACCCGAGAAGACATCTTCTCCTATCCCCGAATTCCAAATCCTGGAGACTCTGCAGAAAGAGAAGGAAGCCGAGAGTGTCCTAGACACAAAATTTTGAGATGCACCAGAGTCCCAAGTGGACAATCTGAAAGACCAACCAAGGTCGGACAAGCCAGAGCAAGGAGCCCCACAACAAGAAATCGACGCTTCGAAGGTTGATGAACAAGTAAGTATCGAGTATATTCTCGATGCCTCTATTTCAATCGGTGCACAAAACCCTGATGAACAATAGACATAATATGGGCTGTCGAGGCATAACGAGGAAGTTCAAGAACCCGATATTGAACAAGTGTATACCACCGATATTTTGGGAAATACACTTACATGGGGGGATCAGTAGATTCCCGAACTTGTGGATGAAGTAGTTGATATACACGCTATAGCTTATGATCGGAAGAGGAAGGCCATCATCCAAAGAACCACTAAGAAGAAGAGAATCACTCTAGATAGATCCATCCTCATTACTACAGAGGAAACTCTAATCAACACCGAATATGATAAAACATTTGAGCTCATCGACGCAAGGATGGAAATCACGGATGCCACCCTGGACAGATCTAAATGAGATGAAAAGGAGTTGGTCATCGCCCTGAAAGAACTAGAACATTTGCACCACATGGATAAGTACTATCAAGACACCACATAGGCCAAGGTGTACCTGAGGAGTGAGTTCAAAGAGGCCTATAGAAAGTTCACGAACGAGCAGGACCTTTTCAATGTGAAGATAGTCGAGCTCCAGGAAGATACTCTCATGGAACTTGCGACGTGAAAGGATATGCAATGGTGGTACGAAAAGGCACAGAAAAAATTGGAGCGAATCGACTACATTAGTACAGTCTAATAGGGTCGAGGTAAAGAAGAACACGACATTCAGGTGTTGAGTGAAATCAATGTAGATCGCATAAAGAAATCTGTCGAATATTGGGCAAGAATATCAGAGGAACCAAACTGAGAAATTCAAGAGAAATGTGCCAAATGCGAGAAACACTGGGTTAAAATCAACAAGGCTATGAATAATATCAGGCTCCTTGATTTCCGCACCCCCGATGACTTCATCATCTTGCGCGACATAGTCGAATTTCACACCAAGAAAGATTCTCTATGGGCCG
Organism: Picea sitchensis; assembly: GCA_010110895.2. Taxonomy (NCBI): domain Eukaryota; kingdom Viridiplantae; phylum Streptophyta; class Pinopsida; order Pinales; family Pinaceae; genus Picea; species Picea sitchensis. Next base: position 36,617 of record SNQJ01S0007596.1, read on the forward strand.
AAGAGATAGCGAAGGTGACCGACACAATGCCAGGATAGGTGCAACAATTCACGAAACACACGATAAGAGCTAGGGCTATGCTGCAGCAGTTGAGCATCAGTCTGGTCAAATGTCAGTCACATGCAGTAAATATTAGAGAGATTTGCGTAGCTCCGATGGAACAACACAGATTTACATATGCCCACACCTGTGAGGAGTTGTTCATTAGTTGGTCGGAGTATGAGAAAAGTCACTCTTTCAAAGGGATATCTTGAGATGACTGTTGGAAAAATGTTAGGAGAGAACTCCATGTGGCGATTTTTGTTTTGTTTAACAACACTTTAGCTGTTATTTTTAGTTAATTTTACATTATAAATAAGAGCATCGAACGATTAGTCAAAGGTCGATGGTTGTTGCAAGAAACTCTCTTTTTTGATTTTGTTAAGAATTATTTTCGATCTACCTTTAATAGAGAAGTCCTTCTGGACCAGAGACAAAGTTATATTTTCATCAAATGCATGTGTGATTGGACGTGAAGAAGAACTATTTCCTATATCGTCTCATGAATGGATGTTGTAATGAGTAAGAGCAATTAAATCTATTGTCAAGTTATTTCATGCAATTGTTTGGTGTTCTTTTCTTTATGATGAAGATAAATCAATGTGTTAATGTGTGATGGATGATTAGAGTAGGTGAATTATTTTTCTTGCCATTATCTTCTCGCATATTTGTTTTCTTTCTGATAATTAGTATCTCAAATAGTGATTGGATGCTCACATGGTTAACGTATTATTACTAGGCATGTGGTATAGAATTGTCGTCTACATGTTTGAGTACGGGTTTATCCCAAGCTCAGCCTCTTCTCCAGTAGTTAAACTTAATCATGTTTTGTTTCCAAGTTGGTTTATACCGAATTACATCTTATATCGGTCCCACCTAAGAGAAAACACAAAAAGAGAAATTCCAAACTGAAGGAGACGCCTTAACAAGAAAACATAAAGCTTGTTGATTAATTGGTTGGATCGCAAGATCTGGAGAACCATTCCACTATTAAATGCTACAGAGTCTAATTGGGCCTCAGTGGCGGGTTCAGTTCCTACTGTTGAATTAATGGATCTAGGAAGCATCAACAGGTCCCTTGGACTTTAATTTACTCCTTCGGTGGGACTATGTCTATGCTATTAAAGTTGTCATGTCCACACTCTTTCGAGTGATTCATTTCCATCATAATCGAAACATTGTGACCATTGACCATATTTCATCTGTTAGTCCAAATATGACTACTGACCATCCAACTTCCCTGAATGTTCCTTATATGAAATTGATATCCCTCCCACAACAAGTTAATTATGTTGTATCAAGTCCCATGCCTTCAACTACTAATGATAACAATCCTCTCAATGTATGCTGAACTTATTTAGACTCACATCTGATAGTTTACATGGTGAACTCTTCAATCGAGGATTTGGAGCCTGATATTTCCCTCGTTACTCCTATTGAGTCTCTTGACATACATTTTTTCCAGAGCATTGTTCTTCCATCAAATGAAGACCTCTTGGAATCCATGGTCAAGACACATGAGCATAGTTCACTTTCTATTTGAATCTTGTTAAAAAATGAAACAGATAAACATGATCATAGTTCACTTTTTGTGTCAAGCTTGTTAATAAATGAAGTAGATAAGTATGAGCATAGTTTTCTTTCTGTGTCAAGCTCGTTAAAAAATGAAACAGATCCCCCTTTTTGGGTATGTTTTATATTCTTTACATGAGTAGTAGTGCATGCATTGCATCGGGCGCATAGGGGGGCCTCTAGGCCCCCCCTTGGGGTTTGGGGGCAATGCCCCCAAGAAATTTTTTTCCCTCGGGAAACATGTCCCATTTTTTCCTCATTTTTCGTGTTGCATCTATTTTCATGTCCATTGTTGGGCGGTTTTTTGGCACATGGTTTTTTGCCAATGTTTTTCTATTTCCAGTTAAGGAATTAAGGTTGTTGACTAATCCAAGTCATTGGGTTATGGTTTTGGATGCCGCTGGATCCTATATTTATATTGTATTATAAACAATGTATCACTATGAATGAATATAAAATATGTTGGTTTTCCCGGTTTGGTTTTCCAAGGGAAAAATCTCTGTGTAATATTTGTATTTTCCATTGTATCTTTTCTGTTCTTTTACTGAAAAAATGTTTGTAGTAAATATTGTATAAGTTTAAAATCTACATTTGGTATCAGAGCTTTGTTGGCTTCAGGGGGATGCCTTTGTGGTCAAGGGTTTGTCTTGGGACTTTGATAAGCCTTGTTACAGTGGGAGATCTATGGTATTCATTTTTCAGGTGAAAAGAAATGGCGAGCAATTCGAAAATGGAGATCGAGAAGTTTCATGGGAAACTTTTTGAGCTGTGGAAGCTCAATATGGAATATCTATTGGTGGAAAGAGATCAGTGGATCACGATAGATCCAGGTACTACACCTACAGGAACTTCAACAAATGACTAGAAAAAGTTGGATCAGAAGGAGAAGAGGACAATTCGGTTGTCTCTCTCATATTCAATATTACTAAATGTGTCAGAGGAAGCTACAACCAAGGATTTATGGGATAATTTGGGGAAGTTGTATCAGTCTAAGTCCCTAGTAAATAAACTATTCCTGAGAAAGAAGTTGTATAACTTGAGGATGAGAGATGGAGACTCAGTGGGAGAGCATTTGAACACCTTCAATACTTTGGTAAGTCAAGTAGTATCTGTTGAGATTAAAATTTCAGATGAAGATAAGTTTATCAATTTACTGTGTTCTTTACCATTCTCATGGGATAGTCTGGTTGTGGCCATAGGTAGTAATACAATTTCCTTGAATTTCGATGAAGTGGTCTCATCCTTGTTGTCGGAGGATATGAGACGAAAGAATGTGGAAGGACAGAGCACATATGCATTATTTTAAAGAGGGCGCTCCCAGGAAAGAAATATATCTAAGTTCTCAAGTGGGGGATGTAAGTCTAAGGGTAGATCTAAATCTCCTGGAAATTTTGTAAAGGTATGTTGGAGATGTGGAAAATAAGGGCACTACAAGAAGCAGTGTAGATCCAAAGTTGATAAAAAGAAGGGATCTAAAGAATCTCCTTCTATAGAAGAAAATACCTCCAAGGAAGAAGTAGGGGATGTGTACTTGGCTTCTTAAAGAACACATGAAGATCATGAGGCATGGTTGGTTGACTGAGTTTCATACTTTCATATGACTCTCCACAGGGAGTGATTCTGTGAATATGAAAGGTATGATGGAGGTAATGTTTTCCTAGGTGATGACTCGACAAACATAATCATAGGTCGAGGAAAATTAAAGTTGAGGCTCATAGATGGAAGATTACACTACCTGGTGTTCTGCACATCCCAGGATTGGCCAGGAATTTGATTTTTGTAAGAAAAATGGACGATGCAAGGGTAAAAACAATATTTGAAAAGGAAACCTGGAGGATGGTTTGAGGAGAAATGGTGTTGTTGAAGGGAGTTCGGTTTGGAACTCTATATAAGATGCAAGGAAGCACTACTAGTGATGGGTGTAGTGGTTCCAATGTTCTTGATATTGGAGTTGAAGAAGAAATAACTCCAATAGTCTCTAGAGAAAAGGTTATGCTGGGGCATCAAAGACTGGGGCATATCGGAGAGAAGGGTCTTCAACTACTACGCGGTAAAGGTATAGTTGAATTTATGTCTAACTGCTCTCTGGATTTTGATTTCTGTGAACATTGTGTATATGGGAAGTAGAATCGGTTAAGGTTCCCCTCTGGTGCATCGAGGGCAGAAGGAATTTTACAACTAGTTCAAAGTGATGTTTTTGGCTATGTATCGGTCCCATCATTGGGTAAATCTGTGTACTATGTCTCATTTATAGATGACTTCTTGAGGAATACTTGGATATATTTCCTCGGGAAGAAATATGAAGTCTTTGATAGGTTTAAAGAGTTTAAGTCTCTTGTTGAGAATCAAACAGAGAAAAGAATTAAGGTGTTGAGGACAGATAATGGTAGAGAGTTGCGCGGAAATGAATTTGAAGAATTCGATAAGAAGTGCGTTATATAAAGGAATAAGACTACTCCATATACACCTCAGCATAATGGAGTTGCAGAAAGGATGAACAGGACGCTGATGGAAAAAGCAAGGTGCATGCTCAGTGGTGTCGGGCTAGGGAATTTTTTTTGGGTGGAAGCAGTGGGTACTGCATGTTACCTAGTCAACAGATCACCCTCATTAGCATTGGATGACAAGACTCCACGAGAGATATGGAATGGTAAGAAACCTTTTCTCACTTATCTCAAGGTATTTGGTTGTGATGCATATGCTCATGTTCCAAAGGAAAATAGGAGTGAGCTAGATAAGAAGGCTGAAACGTGTATCTTTATTAGATATATAGATGGTCTCAAAGGTTATAAGCTTTGGAACCCGAAAACTAAGAAGGTAGTGTATAGTCGAGATGTGGTATTTAGAGAAATGAAGGATGTTGTTAAACAGGAATTCCTACCAATTAAGGAAGAACCAGAGAAAATAGAGTTTGATTTAAATGATGATGAATTAGACTCTACAGAAGAACATGAATCAGAAGAAGAAGATCCTCATACTCCATTATTGAGGAGATCGGTTCGAGAAAGAAGGCTACCGGAAAGGTATACTCCATCTGATTTCCGATCAACTTTTTCTTTGTCTATTACTGATGATGATCCTAGAACTGTCAGGGAGGAAGTGGATTCAGAGGATGGAAATCTCTGAAAAAAGTCCATGGATGAAGAAATGGCAGCCTTGGATAAGAATGAGGCTTGGGACCTAGTGGAGTTGCCGACTGGAATTAAGCCCATTGGAAGAAAATGGGTATTTAAAAAGAAGTTGAATGTAGAAGGAAACATGGAGAAATACAAATCTTGGTTAGTAGCAAAGGGTTATTCCCAGGTTAAGGGAATTGATTTTGGTGATATTTTTTCTTTTGTTGCCAAGTTAACCTCTATACGATTTATGTTATCTGTTGATGGTGCATTTGATTTTGAAGTAGAACAAAATGATGTGAAGACAACATTCCTACATGGGGATATGGAAGAAGAAATCTATATGAAGCATCCAAAAGGATTTGTTGTGAAGGGAAAGAAGGAGCTGGTATGCAAGATGAAAAAGTCCCTGTATGATTTAAAACAATCACCAAGGATGTGGTATAAAATATTTGATACTTATATGTTGGGAATTGGTTTCACAAGAAGCAAAGAGGATCATTGTGTGTATTTTAAATTGATTGGTGATCATTTGATTTATATGGTCTTGTATGTGGATGACATGCTTCTGATAGGAAACAACAAGGAGATTATCCAAGATGTGAAAACTCAGTTGTCCTCTAAGTTTGACATGAAGGATATCGGTGCTTCAAATTTCATTTTGGGCATGGAAATTAAAAAAGATCGGAAAAAGAGGAAATTTTGGTTAAATCAGAGAAAATATGTCGACACAATATTGCAGAGGTTTAATATGAAGGAATGTAAACCGATCAAGGTTCCTATTCCTGTTGGTGTAAAGTTATATGTGGATCAGTGTCCCAAGACAGAGGAAGAGGAGGAGGACATGTCTTGTGTTTCATATGTGAGTGCAGTTGGCAATTTGATGCATGCAATGGTCTGTACTAGACCGAAAATTGCACATGTGGTGGGATTTTTGAGTAGGTATATGTCAAAACTAGGGAAGGAGCATTGGAAAACAGTAAAAAGGGTTTTCAGGTATTTGCGTGGCATTGCTAGCTATGGACTGTGCTACCAAGGAAGACCGGGATTGGACAAAGTGTTGGATATACATGGATTTTTTGATGAAGACTAGGATGGAGATCCGGATCGTAGGAGATCTAGAAGTGGGTATTTGTTTAACCTGTTGGGAGGAGTAATAAGTTGGATGAGAAAAAGACAGGCTGTAGTGGCACTTTCAACTATAGAAGTTGAATACATGGCATCCACTCATGCAAGTAAGGAAGCAATATGGTTACAAATATTGTGTTCAGGTATTGGGTTGGTACAACAAGATGTAAGGATATATTGTGATAGTCAAAGTATAATTTTTCGGGAGAAGAACCTAGCTTATCATTCAAAGACAAAGCATATTGATATTCAATATCACTTTGTGAGAGACATGGTTGAAGAAAATAAAGTGTTGTTGATGAAGGTGGACACTTTGAAGAATGTTGCATATTAATTAAAAAAAATTGTGAGAACTGAGAAGTTCTCTTGGTGTAGAGGATCCATGGGCATTGCTGCCCTGGATTGTTGACTATGTAACCCTGTAACCCCCAAT
>SNQJ01S0007596.1:42997-68181 GCA_010110895.2 Picea sitchensis
CCCCCCCTTGTGGGGTGATAGCCCCATGCACGGGGGTTTGGGGGTAGTGCCCCCGAGAATTTGTTTTTCCTCAAGAAATTTGTCTCATTTTTTACTCGTTTTTCGTGTTGCCTAGATTTTTGTGTCCATTGTTGGGAGGTTTTTCGGCACATGGTTTTTTGCCAATGTTTTTCTATTTCTGGTTAAGGAATTAGGGTTTTTTACTAATCCAAGTAATTGGGTTAGTTTTTTGGATGTCGTTGGCTCCTATATGTATATTGTATTGTAAATAATGTATCACTATGAATGAATATAGAATATGCTAGTTTTCCCGGTTTGGGTTTCCATGATAAAAATCTCTGTGTAATGTTTGTATTTTCCATTTTATATTTTTTGTTCTTTTACTGAAAATCTGTTTTCAGTAAATATTGTACAAGGTTAAAATCTACACCTCTCCGATTGAGTCGATTCTTCCACTAGTTCTAGTACCTGAACCTTAATTTCCTCCACTTTGTGTCATTTGATCCTCTTTCTTCCTCCCTCTTTGGTGAACCTATTCCTATCAGTATCCAGGAGTCTAATAGAGTGTATAAGAAGATTCGATGGATGAAATGAAGCTTTGGGGGAATGTCTCCAACCTATGGATATCATGCTCAAGTCAATCCACTAGATTTTTCCAATCATGCTGGGGGGAAAGTACCAACCTCTAGACATCATGTTGGGAAGAAACCCACCAATGGGTATCACTCAAAGTACCAACCTCTGGATAACATGTTGGGAAGAAACATGTCAATGGGTATCAATCCAAGAATAGTTCACTTTTGGTTTCAAGCTCGTTAAAAAATGAAACCAACCCTGAGCATAGTTTCATTCTCTATTTCAACCTTATTAAAAAATGAAGTAGACACTTCGAGAATAGTTCATTCTATGTTTCAAGCTCGTTAAAAAATGAAGCAAACATCTTATTGTCTGCTTAATGGTTGCACTTGCTACTACTTCACTACTATTTGTTGTCTCACTTGCTTGTGGCCATTGTAATTATGATTGATGTTATCCATTTGCATCACGATGCTCCCATTTTGTAGTTACCCTCTAGAGAGGCATGCTATCATGAGTGGTCCTTTCTTTCCATACCTACTTTCTAAACCCTATCACAATCATTGCTTAAGATTTGTTCCACCCATTGGAACTTAGTTGCATGACACTCATTATTTCTAATGATATTAGTATTTGTTCTTTATCGTGCTCATATATACATGAGAATAAGTTATCGAGTATAATTTTATCACTTTTTTGGGCTGGTAAAAACTATACGAAAAAGGAACTCTTTGGAGTCTCCTTTAATCTCTTTTCAGATTCTCTAAACATAAAAATATTGTCGAGCGATCTTGTTTCCTTTCACACTCCTTAAAGGGTTTGAAAGGGCATCTATTCGATGTAATTTTAACCCTTTTTTAGACTAGATGGACTAATTATGCAAAAGGAATACTCTAGTCAACCTTAGCTAGAAGAGATTTCCCTTGTATTGTTGTATACATTTTCGGGCTCGAGGGACTAAATTTATGAAAAAGAAGCTCTTGAAGTCTCCTTTAAGTTATTTTCAGACTCTCTAAACATGAAAATACCACTAAGTTTACCTTCTCAGGGATCGTAAAATTATACATTGAAGGACCCATATGAGATCGAACCTCTCCTTCTTCAGGTTCATTAAATATGTGATGAGGTACTCATTGAAGATGAGCTATATTGAGCATATGTTATCCTCCTTAGCCTCGTTAAAAAACAAAGAGGTACTCATCGTTTATGGTGGGGGGGGGGCAGAATTTGAGGGAGGTGGGTCAATTTTTTGAAAAGCATTTTGACAGTTTTTTGTTGTCGCCCTTGAAAATGGCACTTGTTTTCATATTGTCTTACAGTTGGACAATATTCTTGTCTTTGAGTCATACCAATCCCATGAGTAATTATACTCCTTTGGCCCACCTAAAGATTTCTCTAGTTATAGTCGCACTATGTTTTGGTCTATATCTCATCGAGTCAATGCTGCCAAGTCATTTTTCATACCTCACAATGTTCAAGGGAAGTTTCAACTCAAATAAACAGTTCGACAGTATTACCAACCTTCTTCCTCATGTTATTTTGTGCTCATTTGATCTATTATCTTACATCCCTTTCCTATGTCAATCTCATGTCGATGATGGGGGACACATCATGGCCCTCCTTCGATGATTATGTTCCTATCGACTTCAACACATTATATAGGATTTAGACTTAGAAACTAGTTAATACCTTGGAACCGACATGCCCCAATGGCAGGTCTCCTCACTTTCGATAGTAGTTTTACATCATTTGCATCTCATCAAATGATTCCATGAATGTTCTACTTCAACTCATTTATTCAATTTTTTTGGAATGTACTAGGGTACCTTGGGAGTCATTATCATCATTGGTGGTCTCCCTCGCACTTGTTAACGGTATACATTAATGACTAGTAATAAAGTGGTTTCTGCCATGTTTGACATTACCACATCTATTGACGTGGCTATAATCATACCATTTAGGGATCAAGATGAAAACCTTGGGAAGCCCTTAGGCACCCACCTCTGTTACGTGCCTCACCTAGGTTGCAATGGAGATTATTTGAGTACTTAAAAGATTCCAGTATCGCCAACATACTGGTGATCTCATTGATATATATGTTGGCACATAGATCCACTTTGTATTGTTATGTGGCTATGATTTTGTCATATCGTATCTCCATTGTGTATTATTTTGTGGCTACAACCCTATCGAGTCATGGAGGTATGGATCCACATTGTATTTTTGGTGGCCATGTCCTTATTCAGTTCTTTCATGGATCCATAGTATATTGGTTGGCGGTCATGCTTTGGGCCAGTTTATTCTATGTATGGGTATGCCTACCTCAAGGATGATACATATATATTGGTTGATGTTTGATTGTAGCTCTCGCCTAACTATCCTATTCCAAAACCCTTGCACATATATTTTTGTAAAGTGTTTCAACCATCAGTTTCTCTTCTGACCTCACACTTTAGGGGGCATATGTTACACACCTATTTTTCGTGATTAAGTGTTTCACTTTATTCACCATGTGAGAGTGTTTGTCATAATCCCTAGACATGTTGGAGGGGAAACCTATCATTTGGAGGTCAAAATACTATATTTTACCTTGATGTTTTGGCTTTGTTTTAGTATCATCACTCCCCTACCCATATGAAAAGGAGGATGAACCCTTGTCATCACTCCTTTCTTAGATCTAGGGGAGCGATACTATTTCCCTCTACTTAGTTCTAGGGGAAGATATGAAGTTGTTACAACCATCATTCCTTATTTTGAGAGATTGTTTCCAAGAGATTTCAGATGGTTAGGCGTCGGTTCGAGCTATCCTCTATATAAAAATTGTGCACATGCTTTGAAGTAAAAATGGATCAAATCTTGATTTCCATGTATATTTCTACCTTTCATCGGGATCACAATTTTCACATATATTTCTTCCTTCGTGTGCCTAGTGTTGTAGGTCGTGGTTTTCAAAGTTTATTTCACTCGTATATGGTGTTGTCATAGAACATAACCTGACACATGTATAAGAGTAGAGTGTGTCAATTACTTTCCAAAAACGTTAGTGCACGTAATAGTTATTTAATCTTTAAAAGATTCTGAATTAGAAAACTATGAACCATCATGAGAGCTTCACAAATAGAAGACTTATAATAGCTATCAAGGACATTTTAGTTGTCTCCTACCCTATTATCGAAATATTTTTTCCTTCTTCCACCACGTATTGAGTTGTTAAACAATTATTTAACCCTCTACCGAAGGTACTTGACATTTTCATTTCTGATTATAGAAGCCCCAAAAAATCATCTCCAAAGTTTTCATCGACGTTAGATCCCTGTAGGTACTCTTTGATTAGTTTCATGATTAGGAAGTTGGCCTTGGCTCCTAGATCCTTGGTTTTCTTGTTGGGTTCCAACCTAACAATGTCCACACAACATCCTTCAATTGTTTTAATATGGGTAACAATGAAGAAGCTAAGTTGCATAATAGCAAGATAATGGGAGCTTTACCATACCTGTTGATTCTAGAGATTATTGCAAGTCTACTAGCTATAAAAATAGTTTATTGAATAAATTTACCTTATCAAGTATGTGAAATCCTTTTCTGTAGGTGCTCCTAAAGTATGTGAATTTATTTTTCATAGATGGCCTCAAACAATTGTTCGCTAGTTCTGAAACTTTTACACTCCACCCATGTCCTTCATCGCTCATCTTCTTGGCACAATAACCAAGAACATGCCCACAAGCCTCCAACATGGTCGCCAACATCGAGGTAGCTACATGCAACCTGCACACCCTCTCTCATACATGTGTCAAGTTTTTGTTCTATGACATTGTCAGTTTATTTATTGACCTACCTACCCTCATACATGTGTTAGGTTTTTATTCTATGACAACGTTAGGTTTTGTTCTATAAGAGAACCATATTAAATTTCCCAATGAAGGGTTGTGTCTTGGAATATGACATCATGATTTACCAAAATATTTTGTAAATGAGAGAAAATAATAATAGAACTTTTCTCTTTTATTCTTTAATCATGGTTTGGCATCATAAAAATAATAATAACATTGGATTTTTTAACAAAAGAATATTATTACAAATCTGATGCTTGGAATCATAAAGATAATAATAACATTGGATCTTTTAACGAAAGAAATTTTTTCCAAATTCATTTTTTATGACAAATAATTTGGATATGACCTTTCAAATATTTAGTGACTTGTCTAGATTTCAAGATTTTAAGGCAAAAATTGAAGGAACATAAAGCAGGTCAAGAACTTGAAGGAAGATAAATAAGGTTTTCTTGTGTTCTTTAACAATGATTTCATGAAAAAATAGTATTAACAATGAATTTTTTGACGAAATAAAATGACTTCAAATTTATACATCATCGTTCTTTTATGATAGATCAATGTGACCTATAAACTTTGAAAAATGGAGCCAGCAATGAGTATTTCATTAATAAAACAAACAAAACATTAATAAATTCAATGCCTATTTCATTAAAAAATCAATAAATAATAATTGTATTTCATTGAAAAATCACCAAACAATAGCCTAAAAATCACCAAAAAGTACCCTTGTTTGGCTAGCTGTCTCTTCACATGATTTTGGAGATGTGTATTTCAGTAAAAAATAACCAAACACTAGACTTTTTTAGCTAGCTCTCCCTTCCCATGCTTTCGGATTTGAGTAAAAAAAACCAAACAATATCCTCGTTTGGCTATCTCTCACATCCATGCTTTTGGAGTCGAGTCAAATGACACTAGCTTCTTGCCTCTTCCTAGGGGAATTGTTGCTACATAAATCTCCTTTGGCTATAGAAATGTGTGAGGATGCCTAGAAAATTGAATTATGGCTATATCAATCTGTGAGGTTGTTGGCAATATGAATCGTGGTTGTAGCAATCCGTGAGGATGCTAGCAATATGAATCATGGTTGTAAAAAGGAACGAGGTTGTAGATTTTGGCATTTTTGTTCTGGTGGAAGCCGTAGAGGGGTTTGGCTCAAAAATCCATGAAATAAATAATGAGAAGAGTTCATAAAATGGAAAACAAATCAAGTATAAGGTTCGAGGTGGATATTACAAGTCATCCCAAGGAATATTGTCGAAAGAGGCATGGAAATTAGAATGTCACTTAGAAGGAAACAAATTTGGTGGAGTCTTGTTCAGGTATGAATGATTATTCTTTACCAGTTTGTAGTACCTCTCAATACATAGAATAATAGTTGTTAGACTCTGGTGCTTCTTACCATATGTGTCCACATAGAATTTGGCTCTCTAAATACCAAGCTCTTGATGGCGCATTGTGTTTATGGGAAACAATGCTTCCTGTAAAAATGGTGGGATTGGGAGCATAAAGATCAAGATGTTCGATGGTGTTGTAAGGACGTTGATAGAGGTAAGACATGTGCCTGGACTTAAAAATAATTTGATTTATTTGGGAGTTTTGGAACACCAAAAGTGACCAAGGGAATTATGGTGTTAATGCGAGATATGAAGATTAGAAAGCTTTACAGGATGGATGGGAGTATTGAAACAACTGAAGTAGTGATGGTATTTGAGGATGCAAGTGAATATACTCATTTATGGCATCAATGACTTGGCCATATGAGAGAGAAAGTGCTCAAGGTACTAGTAAATTGTAGGTTACTTCCAAGTTTAAAATATATGAATTTGACATTCTACACACATTGTGTTTATGGGAAATCATATAACTAAATGTATCCTTGATTATATCCATTCATATGTGTGGGGGGCATCACCTACAATTTCTTTTGGAGGATCATCATGTTTTGTGACATTTATAAATGATTACTCTAGAAATGTGTGGGTCTATTTACTCAAAATAAAAGCTAATGTCTTTAATGTCTTTGTTGAGTCTCCATTTTGACACTTCTAATACCCTCTATTACCCCCCATCTGAACCTATTTTACCTATGTTATGAGTATGAAATTGACAGTTGCCTCCATAAATACAATTAATGACCTTGTTCATGTGCATAGAGAGGTAACATATGATTAAGACATATTTTGTTTAATTTTCTTGAGTTAATTCGATTAAAATGGTTGAGTTTGCATGATCTTAATTATTTGATCTTAATAAGCATTGATATGGTACCAAAAAAACCACATAACATTGATTCAGTACAAACAGAATTGCATAATATTGATCTGGTACTGCCTTGTGCTATTCCGGTACTAGCCTGTGATATTCCGACACCAGTGTGACTGTTCTATTCCGGTACCAAACAACTGCACCTATTCCGGTACCAGTGTGACTGTGCTATTCCGGTACTAAATGACTGTGTTTATTCCGATACCAATTGCTATTCCCAAAAATCGTTTGTTGGACGAGTTTGTTGTTGAAGATTCCAAGAAATCAGTTGGATCAAAGTCTCCAAATTGGTTTTAAGATCACGATAGACTTCATCACTCATGCACTTCATGTCATGAGGATGAAGTCCATTCCTAAATATTCGATATGTATTTCCAATTGTAATATTTTAAAATTGTTTCATAATTATCCTTAGCTCTTGATAGTAACGACATACCTTGTTTATGAGGGATGTTGTATAGGTGATAGAGTACATGAAAGATGAATGTAATGAAGCAATTCGTAAGCACCATATGATGCATATTGTATTGATGTACAATATGATGAGTTGTTGATTCGATTTACCCTTTGAAGAAATACAAATGATTTGTTATCCAATTTCTGGGTATGATTAGAACGCTTTAGTCTGTTATCTTCTTAAAGCTTCCATGTTGGAATCGGGAAGGGCCCATCGTTTTGATATTGTAAACTTAATGTAAAATATAGCTCAGCTTTCTATTTCTATACATGTATGTTTTATTCCAGTATTCAATTGTGTGTGTCCTGTACCTTTTATTTTGATTTCTTGTTTGAGTTAAACTATGAATTCATAAAGTATACCTATTTTGTTTGATCTGTATAATTTGTTAGATCTTTTGAGTAAATTGTGAATGGGATTGTATTAGTGTAAATTTGATAAGTATGGTGCACCAGATATTTAATAGTTTTACTTAGTTTCATAAACAGTAATTTGTGTTGAGATAGTTGTAAAGATTTATAAAATTTTACATTCCTCAAATTGTGTTCTTTATAGTAATTTTCATAATTTATTTTGAAATTTCAAGTGTGTTAGTATAGGAACAGTTAATATCCCATCATGCACCCTACATGGACTATTAAATGGAGAATCTTACTACACCTAGTGTTTCCTGTGCAGGGAAAAATAGTTTATTCCAGAATTGATTAAGTTATGAGTGATTTCCTTTTAAATGTTGTGTGCAGAAAGTTGATCATTGTTTTTGATTGCTACAGGAGATAAGATCTAAGTTCATCTCTTCATTTCATGAACCTCTAATGAACAAATTTTTTCCCTAAGATAGAACCTTTTTGATTGACTGTTTGTTTGAGAAGTTTCATTATCAGTTTTCTCTTCTAAGTTTGAAGTTGCGTGAAGCATTTAACAGAGTGTTAATGGCTGATTAGTTTAGTTGCTACATGGGATAGATCTGAGTTCATATTTTCATTTCATGAGCCTATAATGAACAAACTGGACATGTGAGCAAGAACCTTTTCGATTGAGTGTTTGTTAAGAGTTTTACCATGAGCTTTATTATTGTTGAAGTGTGCTCAGATTTTATTGCTAGTTGTTGTTAAGAGTAGCAGCTATAGATAATTAATTAAAAGTCCATATTTCCACTACATGAGATTGTAAATGGACAAGGTATTATCTAAACAAAATATTTTGAGTTCATTATTGCAAGTTTTCCTTTCTAATTTCTTAATTGTGTGAAGAGTGTTATCTTTGAAAACATAGCATTTTGGTTTTAGATGCTTTTATTGATTGAGATATACTCATCATACATAGGAACCTATCTATTATCGACACATATAGTGCATCAACTCTACTGATTACGAATCCCGGTTGATAATTTTTGTTTGGTAATATATTATGCAAATAATTGCACCAACATTTTGGCATTGTTGTCGGGGAGTTGTAAACGGTAATAGGTAGTATTTGAATTAGATTGATTTAATGGTTTTGGATTGGTTTTATGGATGAGCTAAGGGCGGAGAGAATACAATAAGACATGTGGGGAGAGCCCATGCATCCACTTTGGTGGGGTTGCTCCAAATTTAGGTTGTCCTCTCTTCTTTTGATGCAAATGTGTTTTTATTTCTGCAAATTTATTTTTATTTATGATAAGCTAACCTGTGAGAACAGATAACCTGGTGACAACAGGGTCCCAATAACACAAGGAGTTCAAGTTTGGTGTGTTTTTTTTTTGCAAATTGTTTTAAAATTTAGATCTTTAATGATAAATCATGTTTGGGGTGTTGTAAGAACCCCCCGAGTACTAATTTGTGTTGCGAGATAGGGATCATCAACCAGCTAGAGTAATTCAAGGATGATCAAGAGGTTGAAGAATGTTCCTCCAAGAACTTTCTCGCATTCTAGCAGCAGCTGGGATATCCGCCTCTCAGGAAGAGAATATATTGATAGTAGTCAAGAATTTAGTTGTCTCTCCATAGGAAGATTCAGAAGTCTCCTCGAATTCCTCTTATCAATTTGTTGAGGAGAATAAAGAATCATGGATAGAATTCAATGGAGAAAAACTAGTGGAACCTGAGATTGAGGATTCCTTAGCATGCCTCTCATCAGATCCTGTATGTACTCCAAATAACAATCATCTTGAAGAGGATAATCTGCATAGCATGGTAGAGGAGGACATTCAGTGTGACCTAAACAAAGAAGAGAAACAAGAATATAGTGATCCTATTGAAATATGGTTTCAATTAGTTANATTGCTTGGTCTCATCATCAAAGTAGCTGGTCCTTCATATTCCAGTATGCATTAAAATTTATCTTTTAAACCTGAGTATGGATATATTTCTAACCTTGTTACGCACATGGCTTCACTGGAAGTATTCCTATACTTGAAGGACATTTTCTTTTGTTCAAATAGAGTAGGATAGGTAAATAAATAAATAAATTTTGCACATAAGTACAATGCAACCTATCTTTCATACTTTTCATAAATGAGAATGTCAAAAGTTAACAAAGCAATTAGTTTAAGATCTTTTTGTTCCTATAATAGATTTCTTTCTAAAAAGTTATGATAATTTTGTTTGGAATTTTATGAGAAGGGAATCTCTTCATCCTCCGAATGCACACATGATACTGGAAGGGTTTCAAAAGCGGAGAAGGCATCCTTGTCAATAGAAGATAACACTTAATGGAGTGCTTCATGATCTATTTCTTCAAAATTCATCTTTTTCCTTAAGTTGTTAAAAATGATGCATTCATGCTTTATCATTACCTATCTATTTTAAGACCACTATTTCACAAGGATGATCAATTCGGTGATCTTTTTAATAGAATTTGAAACTAAATTCTAATTCCAAACCATTTTATTCATAGCTAATAATTCAACTTTTGACATTTTCCCTAAATTTTCTATTTGTAAGCATGAATAAAAATCTAGTTTTAATTAGTTCTGTTGGTTTGCTTTTAACAGATGTTCATAACTCTTTGAGAAGATTTTTTTTAGCATCTCACATTGTTTTCATGAGGCCATGAAAAACCTTAGGAATGGGGGAGTGGTTGTTGAAACCTTCATATTCTTTTTCAACTTCTGTCGGCAAGGCCAAATCATCATGTTCAGTGCTGGGATTTGATAGTCATTTCCAGAATTTTGGTACCATTCTATTCCGGTACTGCAAAATTGCGTTCATCCGGTACTGGAAACAATGTTTAACTCTGCATTCATCTGGTACTATGGGAGGAGGTCTACATTATTCCGGTACTGAACCAAAAATCTATGCTATTCTGGTACTAATGGTCATTTATGTGCTCATCCGGTACCAAAGGAGAAAGTTTGCGTTCATTCGGTATTGAACAACATTCATGTGCTCATCCAGTACTATGCTCATTTGGTACTGATGGTCTCCTGTGTGCTCATCTGGTACCAACAAAGGAGGTATGTGCTATTCCGGTACTGAACCACAACTCTGCGCTATTCTAGTATTGAAGCACAACCCTGTGTCCATCCGGTACTCAGGTGATCCAATACTGGTAATAAGGTGTTGGTAGTTCTAATCATATATTCAAGTTTTGTTGCTCGATTTAAATGCTTCAATCAATAGGACGTATAAACTCAACATTTTTTTGTTTTAATAAGGAATTAAACTAATTTTGCAGTAAACATATGGTTACTCTCAATTATTGCACGCTCCCTACCATGAAATTTTGTAAGCCCTCTTATACATCTCCTTGTATATTATTATTGAATTCCTTGGTGAAGTGGTTGTCGCCATGAATGAGCAAAAATCATCCATCATGTCACTTTGTTCCAATACTATCTATTACGGTACTGCAGGAACCTACTCCATTACTTATATAGTACTGATGCCAAAGTGATATGATCTTTGTCATGTGCTTAACATTGTTTTCACTTTAGGTAATTGGAGGTATGGGCTAATCTCTTCATGTTCTTTCTATCAAGGATCATTTAAGTCTTGTGTTGAATTATTTTTACTCTCATGTGCATCTTCCTCCTACATTTCACACTCAACCCTAAATGAATCATCCTTGCTCTCCCTTTAGGAAGATATTTTTCACATTTATCTCTATATGATAATGGGTTCATTTGTCTTATTACATAATTATTTTGAAGAAGTGATTGCTAATTGAAATATCCATTGAAAAGTGGTAACACCATTATGTCAAATACTACCTAGTTGATTCAAACAAGTTTTTATCCAAGTTTATCTTTACAAGTTTTTCTTGGGAGGTATTGATGAAAACCTCATGTGGTGGACCACCCTTGCAAAACCGCAATGAAATTTCATGAGAACCCTAATAGGATTAACTAGAGGGACCTCTTAGTCATTATCCGAGATGTTCCATTATACAGCTAAGATTTAAGTTGAATTTGGATGATGTCACCCTTGGGATAATTGAAAACAATTAATTATGTGCCTAATAACTCTAAAACACTCTCGTACCACCTGCCTTCCTTATACTCTAAAAATTGTCAATGAACAATATACATCATTCTAAATATTTTGAGTAATATAATAAAAAGGAACTATCAGGAAGTACCAGAAAAACCGCCTAGGTACTGAACAAGCCTGTTGGCAGCGGGGCCATGCTTGTATGGTACTAAGGTAAACCCGTCAGGGTACTGAACATGCCTACTGGTAGTGGGGCTATGCCGGGTAAAGGGAGTTGAAAAACATAAAGTGGCACACTTAAAAGTGAACAAAAACCCTTGGGTCTCATTTTGAAGCAATCACTATCAAATCAAGGCTAGGATATGACCTTTATATCTCTCGGGTGATGTTCTTAAGAACCTTCAAGTATCCACTTTAGAGTTCTATATTTAAAAAATAGGTTTGCACGAGAAGTGGGACCCTCAATATGTGTAATTCACCTTACTTAAGCAAGAAGAGCTTCATATCTAAAAAATTGGATAAGAAATGAGTTAATCATCTTGGGATGTATTCTCTTATGTGTTCCTCTCTTCAAATGAGATCGAAACTATGCTATATCACTTTTATTTTAAAAGGTAATCTAGCCAAGGATTCCTATTAAGTCAAAGTCATTTTGAAAACTCTTGGCCACTATCCTATAATCTTATTAGCGCCACATCCATCCCTTTCTCCTAACTATGATCCACAACAGATTGGATAAGACTTAACATCAAATCACTAACATATCTAATCTATTACTCATGAATCCACTTTGTCACCATAACTGCTTTGCCATGGGTAAGAATGTGAAGCATAGGCTAGAGAGTTTATATGTATGACATGAACTTAAGGAGCTTAAGAAAGGTGAAACTTCAGGGAATGCTTGATCGAATGAAGAGTATCATCAATTTTGAAATTTTGAAGATCATTGTTGCATGAGGACATGCAATGACTTAAGCATGGGGGAATGTTGAGTCTCCATTTTGACACTTCTAATACCCTCTATTACCCCCTATCTGAACCTATTTTACCTATGTTATGAGTATAAACTTGATTGTTTCCTCCATAAATACAATTAATGACCTTCTTCGTGTGCATAGAGAGGTAATGTATGATTAAGGCATATTTTGTTTAATTTTCTTGAGTTAATTCAATTAAAATGGTTGATTTTGCATGATCCTAATTATTTTATCTTAATAAGCAATGATATGGTACCAACAAAACTACATAACATTGATCTGGTACCAACAGAACTGCATAATATTGATCTGGTACTGCCCTGTGCTATTCCGGTACCAATGTGAGTGTGTTATTCCGGTACCAAACAACTGCGCCTATTTTGGTACCAGTGCCACTGTGCCATTCCGGTATTAAATGACTGTGTGTATTCCAGTACCAATTGCTATTTCTAGAAATTGTTTGTTGGACGAGTTTGTTGTTGAAGATTCCAAGAAATTAGTTGGATCGAAGTCTCCAAATTGGTTTTGAGATCACGATAGACTTCATCACTCATGCACTTTGTGTCATGAGGATGAAGTCCATTCCTAAAGATTCCATATGTATTTCCAATTGTAATATTTTAAAACTGTTTCATAATTATCCTTAGCTCTTGATAGTAACAACTTACCTTGTTTATAAGAGATGTTGTATAGGTGATAGAGTACATGAATGATGAATGTAATGAAGAAAGTCATAAGCACTATATGATGCATATTTTTTTGATGTACAAGATGATGAGTTGCTGATTCAATTTACCATTTGAAGAAATACAAGTGATCTGTTATCCAATTTCTGGGTATGATTAGAATGCTTTAGTCTGTTATCTTCTTAGAGCTTCCATGTTGGAATTGGGAAGGGCCCACCATTCTAATATGGTAAGCTTAATGTAAAATATAGCTCATCTTTCTATTCATGTACATGTCTGTTTTATTCCAGTACTCAATTGTGTGTGTCATGTACCTTTTATTTTGATTTCTTGTTTGAGTTAAACTATGAATTCATAAAGTATACCTATTTTGTTTGATCCGTATAATTTGTTGGATCTTTTGAGTAAATTGTGAATGGGATTTTATTAGTGTAAGTTTGATAAGTATGGTGCACAAGATATTTAGTAGTTTTACTTAGTTTCATAAACAGTAATTTGTGTTGATATAGTTGTAAAGATTTATAAAATTTTACATTCCCGGAACTGTGTTCTTTATATCGATTTTCATAATTTATTTTGAAATTTCAAGTGTGTTAATACAGGAATAGTTAAGATCCCATCATGCACCCTACATAGACTATTAAATGGTGAATCTTAATACACCTAGTGTTTTCTGTTCAGGGACAAATAGTTTCTTCTAGAATTGATTAAGTTATGAATGATTGCCTTTTAAATGTTGTGTGCAAAAAGTTGATCACTGTTTTTTATTGCTACAGGAGACAAGATCTAAGTTCATCTCTTCATTTCATGAACCTCTAATGAACAGATTTGTTCCCTAAGATAAAACCTTTTTGATTGACTGTTTGTTTGAGAAGTTTCATTATCAGTTTTCTCTTCTAAGTTTGAAGTTGTGCAAAGCATTTAACAGAGTGTTAATGGCTGATTAGTTTAGTTTCTACATGGGACAGATCTGAGTTCATCTTCTCATTTCATGAGAATATAATGAACAAACTGGACATGTGAGCAAGAACCTTTTTGATTGAGTGTTTGTTAAGAGTTTTACCATGAGATTTATTATTGTTGAAGTGTGCTCAGACTTTCTTGCTAATTGTTGTTAAGAGTAGAAGCTACAGATAAATAATTAAAAGTCCATATTTCCACTTCATGATATTGTAAATGGACAAGGTATTATCTGAGAAAAATATTTTGAGTGCATTATTGCAAGTTTTGCTTTCTAATTTCTGAATTGTGTAAAGAGTGTTATCTTTGAAAACAGAGCATTTTGGTTTTAGATGATTTTCTTGATTGAGATATACTCATCAGACATAGGAACCTATCTGTTATTGGCACATATAGTGCATCAACTCTATTGATTACGAATCTCGGTTGATAATTTATGTTTGGTAATATATTATGCAAATAATTGCACCAACAGTCTTTAAGTAGTTTAGAGCTTTGTTTGAAAAGAGCACTAGAAATTCAATCAAGTGTTTCAAATTAGATAATGGAGTTGAGTTCATGTCAAAGGAATTTGAATATTATTGCAAGGAATCAAGGATAGAGATACATAAAACCACTATTTATACTCCTCAACAAAATGGCGTTGTTGAATGCATTAATAAGACTCTTCTAGAGAGAGCAAGGAGCATGCTCAATAATGCAAAATTGTAGCAAGAGTTGTAGGAAGATGAAATGAATATAAATTGATATCTGGTAAACCGGTCACCATCAATTACAATAGATTTTAAGTTTATGGAAGAGGTATGGACATGTCATCCCTGTAATTATTCAAAACGTAAAATTTTTGGTTGGGAGGCTTATGCTTTTATTCGAAAGAATCAACGTTTTAAGTTAGACCCTAGTTAAATAAAAAGGTACATATTTGATTGTTATGGTGATGGAGTTAAGGGATATAGATTGTGGGATCCTACTACCCACAAATTCATCATTAACAGAGATGTAGTATTTGATGAATCTCCTCTCACAAAATCAAATGTGGTAGAAGATGAAATGAAACATGCAGAGGTACCAAAAATTGAAAATATTCAGTCTGAGACTCAGCCATATTTAGAAAACAAGGAACATGAAGAAGTTCCCAAGGAAGAATATGAGGATGAATAAAATTTCTAGGAAAATGTGGAAATGCCATAATCATCTCTAAAGAGATCTACACATGTCAGGAATCCTCCCAAAGGTATGACGATTACATTTCATCTATGGATTTGATTTCTAATGATGTGGAACCTAGTTTTTATTAGGAAGCAATGGATGGTACTAAAAGTGCCAAATGGAAAATATTCATGAAAGAAGAAATGGATGCCTTGGAGAGGAATAAAACACAGGACCTGGTATAAATCCTAGAGGGAAGGAAAGTTGTTGGTTACAAATGGGTCTACAAATTGAATAAGGGAATTGATGATAAATTTGAAAGGTACAAAGCAAGAATGGTAGTGAAAGGGTATTCTCAAAAGGAAGGTATTGATTTCCATGAGATTTTTTCACCGATAGTTAATCTTGTTTCTATTTGTATAGTATTAGCACTAGTTTCTTTAATTGATCTTGAGTTAAAGAAACTAGATGTTCAAAAAACATTTTTACATAGAGATTTGGATGAGGAGATATACATGGAACAACCATAAGGATTTGTTCATTATCACAACAAGAGATTTGTTTGCAAGCTCAAGAAGTCATTGTATGGCATGAAGCAATCTCCCAGGAAATGGTATAAGAAGTTTGATTCCTTCATGGTGAGCCAAAATTTCACAAGAAGTGAGTATGACCATTATGTTTACTCCAAAAGTTTAAATGTCATATTCATTATCTTGGTATTATATTTGGACGATATGATTGCAGGAAGAAAAATAATGGTTGATATCAATAGGTTGAAGGCTCAGCTGGATAGGACATTTGATATGAAGGATCTAGGAGGAACAAAAAAAATATTGGACATAGAAATACACAGAGATAGGGAAAATGGTAAGCTATGATTATCACAATAGAGGTATCTGGAGAAGATACTCATGAGATTCAGTATGAATCATGTGAAACATGTAAATATCCCTTTGGCTTCCCATTTTAAGATTTCCTGAAGTTTACGTCCTAGTAATAAGGAAGAAAATAATTATATGTCTCGTGTACCTTATGTTAGTGTAGTATGAAGTTTGATTCATGTGATGGTAAGTACAAGACCAAATATTTCACATGAAGTCGATGTTGTCAGTAGATACATGGAAAATCCAGGTAAAGCTAATTGGGAAGCATTGAAATGGGTGCTTCGTTATCTGAGAGGTACAAGTGATTATTGTATCACCTATAATGGTTGTAGTGATTTAGTCTATGGTTATGTTGATTCATATTTTTCAAGTGATTTGTACAAGAGGAGATCCACTTCAGGTTATGTCCTTACTCTTGTAGGAGGACTTGTTAGTTGGATGTCAAAGATTCAAAACATAGTTTATTTATCCACTACAAAAGAAGAATATATAGTTGCCTCACATGCTTGCAAGGAAGAAACCTGGTTAAACGATTTGTTGGGTGAGTTTGGAAGGATGCATAACAAAGTGAAAGTATTATGTGATAGTTAGAGAGTTATTTATTCTCTTACAAATCCATCTTATCAGAGCAAGACAAATCATATTGTTATTAAATACCATTTTGTAAGATAGGTTATTGATGAAGGTGGAGTGGCTCTGGAAAAGGTCCATACACAAGAAAATTGTGTGGACATTTTCATGAAACCTATATTGTTAGAGAAGTTGTGGTGGTTTTTGGCTTCTTTTGGCTTGTAGAAGAGGTGATGAATGAAATTGGGAAATGTGATAAGGTAAATTGTTGTCAAGGTTTCGATTGTTGAACGAGTGACAACCCTCGACATATTTTGATCTAGATTTTATGAGGAGAATGAAATGAATACCAATTATTAAAATATGTTCAAAAAAAAATAATAGAGATACAGTAAAACATGTTTCTATTCAATAAGGAAATAAGATGAAATTGTAAAATGCAGCGGAAAAACAAGCTTGTTGGAATGGTGGTGGCTTATATCTGAGAAGAGATGTGAAGACTGCGCTCATTCACAAGAAGATGATTACAATGAGGCTCTGAAGGCCTTTTTATAATAAACATAAATGAAAAAACCCTAGACATCCAAAAAATTAACCCTAGGAGATGAAGCGCCAAAAGTCATGTGGGCCTTGTTGGCGTAAGCTAGTACATCAATTTCCCAGGGTCGTAACTTTTGCATACGATCTCCATTTTAGGTGCACGATATCCCATTGGAAAGGTCTATCTGAGGACTACACATGTTGTCACCAGGATTTGACTCAATCTTTTACATCATTGTAGTGAGCCCTAAAAACATTGTTTAGGGCCTTAAAATGACCCTATAAGTCAGGGACCCGAAAACTAGGAAAAAAATGCCAAAATGAAAAAGTTGGAATAGGTGGGAGGCCACTAACATCCATCTGGATCAATCCTCCCCCCTTAGGAAGAAATTTTCTCCATTGTGTTGATTTCCCTCATCAGATGAGGAAATTTTGGTTGAATTGGGCCCCGGGTGAGACACTTGCCTTGGTGCAGGAGCTGCCCTGCTTTGACAACTTGATAAAGTTAGATCCTTGTTTGTTGAGTGTCTTTGACCTGTGTGTCCACAATATGATCACTGGATTCCTGTTGCATGCAGTCAGGTTTGAGATATATTGGTGTCAACTACTCTGCTATATATGAGGTGCCCAATAATGGTGGGAAATATGGCTGAAGAAGAGCCACAATGAATACTGGATACAGGCCAAGGAAAGGGGGAATGTTGAGCTTAAAATAATTGTCACCTGTAGCCTTGGTGATGGTGTATGTCCCATAATGGAGTGGGAAAAAATTTCGATGGGGCTCTGTAAGGCATTCTTTATGCAAGTGCAACCAAACTTTATCTCCCACCTAAAACTTATGTGGCACCCGGTGTTGATCATGGTGCTGCTTATACTTGGTATTGGACTTCTATAAAATATCCTAAACCTATTGGTGGATGTGATAGATCCACTCAATGAACTGAGTGGATTTTTCAGCTTCATGTGGGGCAGGGGACAAGTCGGTCAAGGTGGCCGCCAGGGGTAGTGCAACATCCATGGGGCCCAATGGTTGGAATCCCAACCCCACCTGAAAGGGGTTGTGGCTAGTTGAGCTATGAAGGACTTGGTTGTAGCTATGATGGACATAGGGAAGAATATCATCCCATGTGCAGGGGTGCTTGGAATTGTACATGCACAGGATATGCACAATCATATGATTGACAACCTCAGTTTGGCCATCTGTCTAGGGGTGGAAGGCAATGGATTTGGTGAGCTTGGTGTCCAGCAGTGACCAGAGGTTCGACCAGAATGTGATAAGGAACCGACTATCCCGATATGAGACAATGGTTTATGGGATCCAAAAATGTACCCATACTCATTCAAAGAAGATTTTGGTAGTGGCCTCTACTGTGATTCTCTTCTTGCAGGTGGCCAGAATCACCATCTTTGAAAAGCGATCAACAACTACAAAAACATAGTCATTTCCCCTCTTGGTGGACGGAAGCCCCAAAATGTAGTTCATTGAGATGGATTCCCATGACCTATCAGGAGTAGGCAGATGGGTGTGTAGGCCCTGTTTCTTACTGGTTGGTTTGATAATAGTGCAGGCGGTGCAGGACCTGCTATACTTGCCAACATCCTGTCAAAGTTTTGGCCAGTAGAAATGTTTTTGCAGCATTGCCACTATCTTTTCAATGCTAAAGTGTCCTTCCACCCGACTGTAGCGAGCTTCTCAAATCAGTGTCACTCACTCGCTTGATGGAACACAGAGATGGCCAAGATGGAACAACAACCATCCTGAAGATGGAAATTAGCGACAAATGAGTTTTCACCCAACATTTGGTAGGTGGTGGTGAATTCAGGGTCGGTCTCATAGAGGTGGGGCCATTCGAAGGTCTCATGGCTGCAAGAGTCTATCATCGTGGTGAATCTTGCGACTGGAGGTCGAATGAGGAAATAAACAACTCGGTTGGTACTTCCTATTTTATAATTGATATTGAGGTGAAACTACTGCAAGTATGTGGACCACTTTTGATGGCGATCATTCTGCAATTTTCCTTGGGTCTGCATGAACTGTAGTGGCTTATGATTAGTGTGGATGACTATCTCCTTCCAAGGAATGTAATGTCTCAAATGCTGGAAGGATTTCATAATGGAGTACATTTATTTTTCATAAATAAGGTACTTATGGACAAAATTTGATAGTGTCTTACTATGATATGCCACGGGGTGGCCATGTTGAGTGAGAATGGCGCCTGGAACATAGTCTGAAGCATTTGTCTCAATCTCAAAGGGATGTTGCAGGTTCAGTAATGAAAGAACTGGGGATGAGCACAATAGCTACTTAAAATCATCGAAGGATTGTTGTTGGGACATGACCCACACAAATTCTTCCTTACTACCACCCCTAGTTACTTGGCTGAGGGCCCATGCAATATGAGAGAATCCCAACAAGAACCTGCAATAGAAATCGGCGAGCCCCAAGAAGCTTCAAATATTAGTGACTGTGGTTGGGGTTGTCCAATCACGGATGACCTATATCTTGTCTGGATCCACATGCACACCATGTTGATCAATGGCGTAGCCTAGGTAATGGAACATGTTCACACTGAAGGAGAATTTTTCCAAGTTTTCATATATCTTGTGATGTCACAGGGTGCGCAAAACTTGTTGAATATGTTGCAAGTGTTCTGCCCAAGTCTTGTTGTAGATGAGGATTTCATCCAGATACACCACTAAAAAAGTATTCATGGAAGGTTGCAGGATATTGTCCATCATCCTTGTGAAATTTTTGGAGCATTTGTCAAACCAAAGGGCATGAAAAAAAATTCAAAAATACATTATTTTGACTTGAAGGTGGTCTTCCATACATCTGTATGTTCTATTGGGACCTGGTAGTAGCCAGAATTTAGATCAATCTTACTAAATTATTTGGACCCCCTGAGTTGATCAAGGAGATCATCGATTCAAGGAATTGGGTATCAGTTCTGGACTATGATTTTATTTAGGGCCCGATAATCAATGCAGATTTTCCAGGTCCCATATTTCTTATGCATGAGCATGATTGGGCTCCCACAAGTCGATGAGATGGGATGGATGTGCCCCTTGCGAAGCATTTCTTGGATCTGCCTCTTGATATCCTCTCTTTCTAACAGAGAGCGTTAATAGACTGGCCCATTGGGTAGTGGTGTGTTAGGGATCAGATCGATGGGATGCTTGATCTGGAAGTGCAGAGGTACCCTGGTAGGTGAGGAGAATATATCTAAGTATTCTTCCATGACCTTATCCACTTTCTTCTATTGTGTGGAGAGATTTTCCATGGAGGCACTACATGTGGTTGTGATCTTTCTCTCACTCTGAGAGCGAATCACGAAGAAGAAAAATTTCTCAGTCTGAGAGGTGACCTTCATGCATTTCTTCAAAGAGATCAAGGAAATAACACTAGGTGGGATTTCCTTGGGTATCCTGTACAATTTCATGTTCAAAGTAATAATAACACTACAAGGCATAGACTCATATACAACATGACGTTTCCATAAATAATGTTGGCCCAAAAGAATATTACAAACTTTGAGAGGAGAAACATCACACAATACCTCGTCTTTGAAGGGTTTGATGTTGTACGACAATCAAAATTGTTGGCTGACGCGGAGATCGCATCCTTGGCGGAGCCATCCAATGGTGTAGGGTTGTGGGTGTGACATTGTCAACGAAGATAGCCGCTTGATGAACTCTACTAATATGAGGTTCTTTTGGCTACCTCTATCAACGATGAAGTGCAACGGGGTTCCTTTTACCCACATCTATGAATGGAAAAGGTGCTCGCCTTCTTCTAGCTTGTCTGGTTCACTAGGATGGATTTTGGTGGTAGCATTGATGGCACTAGGTTCCGCATCAATGATATGTCTCCCTCTTTCGGGTTCCGACTCAGAGTCGTAACCTACATCTGATTCAAAGGCTTTCACTTTAGCCACCAGCAACTTCTTTGAGTGGAAATCAACAATGTTATGCCAAGGGCTCTTATATAAGTCACACCAGTTCTTGGTATATTTATTTGTCTTTCTGGTGTCCTTCTTTGCTTTTGGATTGGACTGGTTTTCTTGATGTTATCCATATTTTCTCTATCATTTTTTTTTCATTTTGGGGTCGCCCTTTCCTGGATTTTTCTCTGAGGGGTTCCCATACCCAAATTGTCGCGTATTTTGTTTGAGCTTCTGCTCTATTTG
Source organism: Picea sitchensis (assembly GCA_010110895.2). Taxonomy (NCBI): domain Eukaryota; kingdom Viridiplantae; phylum Streptophyta; class Pinopsida; order Pinales; family Pinaceae; genus Picea; species Picea sitchensis. The sequence continues at coordinate 64,497 of SNQJ01S0007596.1, forward strand.
TACGACATGTCGATAGGTCGTGCCCAAGGATGAGATGTCGAAAAATTCCATTTTAGTCTAGATGTATCTATGTAGAGAATCATGATACTTGAGGACTAGACGTCACTCTGAATCTTTGATACCCAGCTTGGTGCGCAAGGTATGGAAGATATTTGTGAACTTTGGCACTACTTGGTCTCTTTCTTGCCGCAGTGTGGTCCATTTTTTATATAAGTCATCATAACTTCTGACAGGGTAGTATTGTTCCTTAATAAAATCCATGAAGGATTCCCAGGTGACCGTGACTATAAATAATGAGGGTTCCTCTATTTCCTTTTGCTCACAGAAAGTTTCCCACCAATCTTTGACATGGGGAACGACTTTGAGGAGTGCAAAACTAATATTTTCTCTATTCGAAAAGTTATGGACAGAAAAATACCATTCTAGTAGATTCAACCATTTGTCTACAACATCTTCATCTATCTGACCTTCAAATATAGAAATATCAAAGTTGATTTTTACCTTGAAGGGGGCATCTCCTCTGCTTGAGGAAGATGTGTCGCATGTCAGTAGTCGCTGAAGGATTTACGCAAAAATATCCATCATCTCGTTCCTCTGTTATGTGAGGGATTCCTCAAGCAACATTTTGAAAGGATATACTATCCTAAAATCTTTCTTTTCTCCCTCCATGAGAGGTCTCTTTGGCGTGCGAGAGATTTTTTCCTCAAGAGAAACAAGCTCGATACACAATTCTTTGTACCCTGACCTTTTTGGGGACATGCATTAAGAACGAAAAGGAGAAGACCACTATGATACCACTGATCCGGATTTTATGAGAAGACCGAATACATAATATTAAAAGATTTTTAACACAAAATAACAGAGATATAATAAAACTGGTTTCTATTCAATAAGGAAATAAGATGAAATTGTAAAATGCAGCGGAAAAACAAGATGGTTGGAATGGTGGTGGCTTATCTCTGAGAAGAGATGTGACGGTTGCACTCATTTACAAGAATATGATTACAGTGAGGCTCTGAAGTAATTTTTACAATAAACATGAATTCCAAAACCCCTAGACATCCAAAAACCTAACCATAGGAGATGAAGCACCAAAAGTCATGTGGGCCCTATTGGGGTAAGCTAGTGCATCAACTTCATGGGCTCGTAACTTTTGCATACAATCTTCGTTTTAGGTCCACGATAGCCCGTTGGAAATCTCTATCCGAGTACTACACATGTTACCATCAAAATATGACTTCATGCAAAGTATACTTGTGGTGAGCCCCAAAAATGTTGTTTAGGGCCTCAAAACGGCCCCAAAAGTTAAGGACCCGAAAACTAGGAAAATATTTCCAAACTGGAAAATTGCAAAAATGAACCAGTTGGAATAGGTGGGAGGCCACCTAAATCCATCTAGATCAATCCTCCCCCATTACATATAAATGGTATCCATTTCGTTGAGTTCCCCCATCAGATGAGGAAATATTTGTTGAATTTGGCCTGGGGTGAGCCACTTGCCTTGGTCCAAGAGCTGCACTAATTTGACAACTCGATAAAGTTGGATCCTTTGTTGTTGAGTTCCCTTGAACTGTGTGTCCACAATCTAATCATTGGATTATTGTTTCATGCAATCATGGTTAAGATCTATTGGTGTCAACTGCTCTGCTATCTCTGAGGTGTCCAATAATGGTGGGAAATTTGGTTGAATGAGAGCCACATTGAATACTGGGTGCAGGCAGAGGAAAGGGGGAATGTTGAGCTGAAAATCATTGCCACCCATAGCCTTGGTGATGGTGTAAAACCCATAAATAAGTGGGAGAAGCTTACGATGGAGCTCTGTAAGTCGTTATTTCTGCAAGTGCAACCATACTTTGTCTCCCACCTGAATCTTATGTGGCACTCGGTGTTGATCATGGCGCTGCTTGTAACTGGAATTGGACTTTTGTGAAATATCCTGAACCTGTTGGTGGATGTGCTGGATCAGCTCAATGAACTAGGTGTCTTTATCAGCTTCAGGTGGAGCAGGGGATGAGTCAGTCGAGGTGGCCTCCAGGGGTAGTACAACATCCATGGGGCCCAATGGTTGGAATCCCAACCCCACTTGAAAGGGGTTGTGGCCAGTTAAGATATGTAGGGCTCGGTTGTATCTATGTTGGACATAGGGAAGAATCTCATCCCATGTGTAAGGGTGCTTGGAATTGTACATGTGCAGGATATGCACGATCATCTGATTAACAACCTCAGTTTGGCCATTTGTCTAAGGGTGAAAGGAAGTGGATTTGGTGAGCTTGGTGTCCAGCGGTAACCAGAGGCTCAGCCAGAATGTGTTGAGGAACCGATTATCCTGATCTTAGAGAATGGTTTATGGGATCCCAAAATGTACCCATACTCATTCAAAGAAGAGCTTGGCAGTGGCCATTGTTGTGATTCTATTCTTGCAGGCGGCAAGAATCTCCATCTTGGAAAAGCGATCAACAGCCACAAAAAAACAGTCATTTCCCCTCTTGGTGGATGGAAGGCCAGACATGTATTCCATTGATATGGATTCCCACAGCCTATTATAAGTAGGCAGAGGGGTGTACATGCTTTGTTTCTTAGTGGTAAGTTTGGAAATAGCGTAGGCGATGCAAGACATGATATACTTGTCGACATCCCATCAAAGTTTCGACCAATAGAAAATTTTCTATTGTTGGATTACTGAGAGGGGGGGTGAATCAATAATAGAGAAATGTAATCCTTTTTAACCATAAAATGCAATTGTTAAATCAATGTATCATTATCATCCAATAGTTTTTGAGTAAATAAACAATGAACAAATGAGCAATCATACACATAGACAGTACACCAGTGTTTTTACATGGAAACCCAAAGTGGGATAAAACCACGGAATGATTTTTCTTATAGGTCTTTAAGAGTTACATTCATTGGAAGCACCAACTTTCTTTGTTTTCCAGCTACAACTGGAAGGAGGCTCCAACCCCCTAGTTTCTCAAGCTACAACCCGATAGAAGCTCCAACTCTCCTATTCTCTGGCTACAACTAGAAGGAGGTTACAACCCCCTATGATCTCCAGCTACAACCACCTGTCATTTCCCCGTCCAACCTCCATGACGTATAATTAGAATTATGGAACCACTGTCACACTATCATTGTGAGATATACTACTATAAACCTGTACAAATCAACCTGCACCAAACAACCTGAACCAATAACCTGAACCATGCATCAACCATGCATCAACTTGTACCTCAACCTGTAATGAACCTTTACCATAAACAAGTGCATCAACCATGCACCAACCTGTACCAAAAAACCTATAATCAACTTGTACCATAAACAAGTGCATCAACCATGCACCAACCTCTCTAAACAACCTATCACAACAACTTGTCTCATCAATATTATCAACCAAATCAGATCTACTCACCAAGAAAACTATCAAATATGTGCATCAACCAAGAATAACACAACAACTCATAATCATCACCAAGATCAATATGGGCTTCTAATAATATACCAATACAATTATGCTACATCATACATAAACCATGTGTCAACAATACTACTAAAAAGCTCCTCCAACCATGTACCAAGTATGTACCAATCATGTATCAACTACTCATCAAGATGTACCAACATCATCAGCTATACACCTCATGTATGTGCCAACTCATCAACTACTTGTCTCAACCACGTACCCAAC
>SNQJ01S0007596.1:71969-103722 GCA_010110895.2 Picea sitchensis
CATAAACAATTTCATCAACCATGCACCAACCTATACCAAACAACATGTAATCAACCTGTACCATAAACAATTGCATCAACCATGCACCAACCTGTACCTCAACTTGTACCATGAACAAGTGCATCAACCATGCACCAAACCTGTACAAATAACATGTCACAAAAAATTGTCCAAACAACCTATCACAACAATCTGTCTCATCAATCTTATCAACCAAATCATATCTACTCACCAAGATCAATCACCAAGACAACTCTCAAATATGTGCATCAACCAAGCTTAACACAACAACTCATAATAATAACCAAGATCAATATGTGCTTCTAATAATATACCAATACAAGTATGCTACATCATCCATAAACCATGTGTCAACAATACTACTAACAAGTGCCTCCAACCATGTACCAAGTATGTACCAATCATGTATCAACTACTCATCAACTATGACTCATCACGATGTATCAACATCATCAACTATACACCTCATGTATGTGCCAACCCATCAACTACTTGTCTCAACCATGTACCCAACATGTACCTCAACCAAAAGCCCTCATCAATTTCATCATCCAAATCTGATTTGTAACTCTGTAATAGACCTGGTATAAATGATCACATACCTGCAAACCTTCCTTAACTTTAACAACAAGAGACTAGAATTTTCATCAAACTTTACTTTAGTATCACATGACTAGTTTTGGATTAGTCAACAACCATAACTTGAAATAATCATAACTATGTACCTGTAATGAATAAAGATATAAAAATGGTACATAATGTGCTTCAGTTTTTTTTATGCAATTCCTTTATATTTCACTACTTGGAACCTCTCAAAAAAGGGGTTATAGGAAAAATGACATACCTTGTTGGATTTTGACGTATTCTAGAGAACAAAATTGTAGAGTGTGCCACGCATGGAATATTTATTTTGTGTATATGAAAATGGAACAAAGAATACTAAAAATTGTACTCTAACCAATACATTTTGTCTTACTGAATTTGGATTTGTTATGAAGAAATTATGACATTTTTACCCAAAACACTTGTTTTAGACTAGTTTCGGGACTAGCCACAAACCCTATTTTCCACGGAGTGTAACTCCAAAAATACAATGACCCACAAGCTGAAATGTTTATCACGACTACTTGGATATGTTTCCTCAACTGCCTGAATCAATTTCATGGTCTGAATCATTCTAGAAAAAACATTATTGCAAAAATGGTGAGATGACTTCTAAATAACATACCTTAGAAAGCATCATCAAAATAATTTATCCTCCCTTGAATTTCGGCCTTCTTTACTTCACCTTCCCTTTGAAATTCGGCTTAGATATCCTTTGGTTACCTCAATCACTTGTAGATATTCAATATTCTCAAGTGTGATTAAAAATGAGAGACCCGTGCCTCTTATTTATACTTTCATGTAGCTTCCTCAAGAGGTTACCTTCTGACCATCTTAACCCAATTTCCTTATTTTAGGGCTAACCCACTTCTAACCACTTTTCCACTTAGTAATTTTTCCATTAACTTTATTATTTAAATAATTTATTTTGTATCCACTTTGACTTATAGTACACTCATCACTTCACTTTATTATTTAAATTACCTTCTAACCATGTTAACTCACTTTCCTTATTTTAGGGACAACCTACTTCTAACCACTTGTCCACTTAGTAATTTATCCATTAGATTTATTATTTAAATAATTTATTTTATATCCACTTTGACTTATATTACACTCATCACTTCACTTTATTATTTAAATAATTTCTTCTTTGCAACCACATTGACTATTTTGACCTTTTGGGGCTTCTAGATGACTCATGAGGGTTCTCCAACTTCACATGGCCATAACTCTCTACCCGTGAGGAGTTATGTGACGTTAAACATACCATTGGAAATGGAATGACATGTACTATCCATATAGAATAGTCTCTCATACAAATATATCAAAAATCATAACATTATCCATCAAACAAACTTGGGTCCATTACCCAAACTTTCTACCTCACTTTCTTCAAGGGTTCACATCAATGAAAACCAACCCAAATAATCAACATCTATTGCACTACCCCTGTCTTTTCGAAGCCAAAGTGGTCTACCATCTGACTGTAGTGATATTCCCAAATCATCTTCACTTGCTCACTTGATGGAACACAGAGATGGACCAGATGACACAACATCTCATCCTGAAGATGGAAATTAGCTACAACTGAGTTTGCGCCCAACATTTGGTAGGTGGTCATGAAGTCAGGGTATGTCTCATAGAGGTGGGGCCATCCAGAGGTCTCATGGACACAAGAGTCTAGCATCGTTGTGAGTTCCACAACTAGAGGTCGGCTAAGGCAATCAACAACTCGGTTGGTACTTCCTATTTTATACTTGATGTTGAGGTGGAACTGCTGCAAGTATGTGGACCACTTCTGATGGAAGTCATTTTGAAATTTACCTTGGGTGTGCATGAACTTCAGTGGCTTATCATTAGTTTGGATGGTTGTCTCTTTCCCAAGAATGTAATGTCTCGATTGGCGAAATTATTGAACAATGGAGTACATTTGTTTTTCGTAAGTAGGGTACTTACGAACAACATCTTATAGTGTATCACTATGATATTCCATGGGGTGGTCGTGTTGAGTGAGAAATGCACCCACAACATAGTCTAAAGCATCTGTCTTGATCTCAAAGGGATGTTGCAAGTCTGGTAATGAGAGTATTGGGGATGACCACAAGAACTGCTTCAAATCATCAAAGGCTTGTTGTTGGGACAGGCCTCACACAATTTTTTTCTTACCACCACCCCTGGCTACTTGGTTGAGGGCCCATGCAATATGAGAGACTTCGAACATGAACCTACGATAGAAATTGGTGAGGCCAAAGAAGCTTCGAAGCTCAATGAGTGTTGTTGGGGTTGGCCAGTCATAGATGACCTGAATCTTAGCTGGATCCACATGCACACCATGTTGATCAACGATGTAGCCTAGGTAATGGACCTTGTCCATGTCGAAGGAGCATTTTTACAAGTTTTCATATAGCTTGTGCTGCCACAGGGTGTGTAGAACCTGTTGAATATGATGCAAGTGTTCCACCCAAGTATTGATGTAGATGAGGATGTCATCCAGATACACCACTACAAACGTATTGGTGAAAGGTCATAGTATATCTTACATCATACTCATGAAATTTGTTGGAGCATTTTTCAAACCAAAGGGCATGACCAACCATTTGAAAATACCTTCTTTTGAATTGAAGGTTGTCTTCCATACATCAATCTATTTTATTGGGACCTGGTGGTAGCCATACTTCAGATCAATATTACTGAAGTATTTGGCCTCTGTGATCTGATCAAGGAGGTCATCTATTCGTGAATAGGTAAATATGTGTCCTTATAGTTTTTTTTTAGTCCATCAAGTCTACAAAAACAAAAGGAAAACAATATTAATAATGTTGTGATTCATGGTTTAATTATATCATATTTAAATTAGGTTTATAAACAATATAATATTCTTGGCCTCCATAAACACCCTTCAACAGTTTTATCTAACACCTGATATTCTTATGCACACATACACGATATGATTGTGTACATTTATCGAATCACATGGTAGTTAGATGCCCACAATGTTCAACCACTAGAGACATAACGCCCCAAATAAAATGCAATTATGAAGGCACAACATTGCAGGTACAACTTTGAAACTTATTCATCTTCATTGAAGTCATCAAACCTCTTCAATCAATATAATAATTCTACCCCCCATCCTTCAATCTGCATTATACCAACCAAGGTTATTGTTGTTCCAGAGTTTGTACTTAAGGCTTAGAAGTACAGTGTCTAGGCATCCGAAAGTGGGTAAAAGGTGGAGAAGAGAGAAACGTCAACCTTCAGCAAAGGAAACTAGGGAAGATTTCTACGTTGGCGTTGTCTAGCTTCCAATTGTTCCTGGATAGTTATATCTTGTTCAATGGATGCCCATGAACATTCAAGTTTGACTCGGTTAGTATCTATTTTAAGAATGGTGTCGAAAGGTTTAAGGCAATGTGCGTTTGGTTCGATAATCTGGGTTCGATATTGGGCTGTGTTGGTACAGAGACAGTCATGGAGGAACAGTAAAAGTAGGAAAAACTTCAGAGAGAGATTAAGTGTTGTCTCAATTTGGTTGTATAAAAGAGAATTTACGGTTTCAGGAATAAAATAGGGATGCAAATCAAAGGCTCTTTCCCATAACTGAGTTATATTTTAATAAAAGGTATGAGGTGGGAGAAAAACATTTAGCTGTCTATGGTGTAAGGATCCTATCAAGGGAGAATCTCACGTATAAACAGAAGAGGAAAACGGTAAGGAAATAACCGATGTAGTAGAGAATATGTGTAGAATTCTGAAAATGTGGACTGGTCTTACACCCACTGATAGCTAGTACAGAGGAAAAATAGTAAACAATTACAGAAAACCAAAATTCATTCGCTATAGTAGTGGTCGTACTAAATTATAACGAAGCACATCAGTTAGGAATATGAAATGAAACGAAATATGAGATACAATAAAAAAAACTTGTAACACAGTCATGACGGAATTGAGAATCTTCATATTTGCTTTGTATTAACTCTCAAATGTAAAAAAATCTGTTACAATTGACACAAAAAGGTCCAGCCTTGTTCTTTTCTTTCTGTGGTATATTTATACAATTTTACAAATAAGATAGAATCTCAATAGCCACAAAATTTTGGTTATGACAGGGAGGAGAGCAATCACTCCATTTCATCTTCTCTGTCTTCACTTGGTGCCAGACGTTTGTCCTCGCGCGTGCTCAGTACAGGCGACACATATTTCAACCAGCTGAGATATTAGCCGCGACGGTTCTGCTTGACAGTTAGCTTCAAAGAAGTAACATTCTTGGGCTAACTGCTACAGCCTGTCTTCCAACTGTCCGTCTATGATGTCGATGGCACATAATTGCAAGCTTCGTCTAGTCATGCATTTGTCTATTTCGACTATGTCCACCATAGTCACTTGGGAAATCTCGGTCAAATCTCTTTCCTCTTGTTCCTTCAGATCAAGCGAGGTTTTTTCCATGTCCATTTGCAGCAATGCCTCGACATTACCTCCGCTATCAATGCCTAGCAGATCCCCATCTGTAGAGCTGAAAGCCTCTTCCAAGGCATTTGTTACCTTTTTGACTTGTAGCTTACCTTCTGAGATGCTGTGCTCCCATTCTTTCAATAGAATGTTTCCTCTGGTCTGCTCTAAAATGGTGAACCTGGGAGTACTTCCACGATCCCTGTTGTTTGTGGCTATCACAGCCTCTTGGAAGGAGACCCATGCTGCTCCAACTTCCCTTTCTCTAGCAGATAAGTTCTCTGAAACCTGGTTGACTAGCAAACAGTTGTCTCGGATTGCTTCTACCTTGCCGAGTAAATTTCATTGGGCCACAAAGACTCTACCCCGAATCTCCATCGCCTGGGACTGAAACATCCCAATATCTATCGCTTTGCCTTCGGCAATTTCCACCCTAGCCTACAATTGTTGGATCAAATCTCTTTGTTGGCTCGCTTTCACCTGACCATCTCAGACCACTAGCTGTTCTTGCTCGAGCTTAGTCTTGAGTAGCTCTATATCATTTTTATCGGCCAACCTGGCCTACTCTATTCCTACGCTCACCTGGTCCTTAGCAGTTTCTGTTGCTGTGGCTAGTCTGGCTTCAAGGGTCTTGATGAGGTGATTTTTTCATTTTAACTGGTTTTTCAAAAGCCTGACTGAAAATTGATTCGTCGATGCATATGCTCCTAATGTCCCTGCTATTTCAGTCGCGAATTGTTCATTTTTCTTATCTTTTCCATCAGTTATAACTTTATATTTCTTGGCAGTCGACTCTCCTTCCTGATAGAATTCCATTTTTACTACTACCTTTCTCTTCTTATCAAAGAAAAACTCATTCGGAGGGAGTTATTCTACCCTTATAGGCCTCAACTCTTCATTGAAGATCCATCCTGCTTCAATATTTCCCTGAGTCGACTGCAAGGGAGTAACCGATGTGATAGGTTCTTCGATCTGCTTTGCTGATTTTCGCGGAGTAGTAACCAGACTCTGCTTATTTGGCGGGTCGGGAGTCTTTATCTCTGTTTTTGGGCTCTTGGTCTACTCTCCCTCGTCCTGGTGTTTTCCTTGATCGGGGTTCGCATCCTTATAACCCTCGGCATCCTTTTGTTTGATCTCTGTCGTAGCTGGACTCTCGCCCCGCAACACTGCGGGAAGACAACTGCGTTGATGTTCTTAGAACTTCAGAACATCGGCTCTCTCCTCGGGTGCCAAGGTTTTTATCCGAGCTAGGATCTTGGCATAGGACCTTGCGCCTCGGAAAATGTCATTCGAGGGTGAATTCTCATGCTCAAATCTCTTGAGCCTGCAACTGGCCAAATGATTGCTCACGACCCTTTGCGGATCGTGCTTCTTGTATTCAATGGAGACCAAATCTAGGTCTTCCAGGGCCGCTGCCTTGGCTTTGGCATGCCCGAAATCTAATAAAGAATAAGAATTCAAATGAACAGGAAAAGGTGGCCATACCTTCTTTGAGTATTCCTTAAGATCTTTGCTTATACCACCAATTACTGTTTGCCTAGCGACCTCACGACAAGCCAACTTGTCAGGAATGAACAATGGTAATGCATGTGGGGGCACTGAAGCCCCAAAAACTCGGAGGTATGAAAATTCCACTTCCACATACCAGTCTGCTATGCTACTCAGATTCGTTACTATGCTGTCAGAGATCCTGGGTGGTGAGTGACCAAAAATGGTGACATGCAGGGGCACCATCACCCAGTTAAAGATTTCATACACAAAATTTGCCGCTTTGTTTTCCCATAACTTTGCATGATAAACGTGTATGGGCTCGTCTTCCGCTGGAGTCCAACTCCAGCTCATTAAGGGAAATGGTGTCAAAAAACAAACGACATCCATAATATATGCAGACATGAAGAATGAAGATGCCTTTTCGTTCTCTTTCTATGCTCGATACTCTGCGACCCGATTGGTAAAGCTATCGGACAACATTTTTGCCCAGTTGAAAGAACCGCCTTCGGCGACCCAAAACATTAGAGGCACCCATGGAAGATAAAAATGCGAGGTGTCCTCTTTCCTGTATAGCCTACATGTCATCATGGCTACATATTTGTACTGAGGTTCTAAAGAAGAGATTGAATATACGCCATGGTTATCAGCTCTGAACTTCGCGGTGTTCGAAACCCAATCCTTTATTAAACTGGACATGGTTTTATCATACTGTACGCATTCCTTCTCCTTGAACTCGTCCAAGAATTCAGCGCCATATGTGTAGTCGGATGTCGTGGGCAGCTTATACATGGCTTGCAGATGTTCCGGCCTGAAAGTCCCGATGGTGACTTTCTGCTCATTCCTGATGGTTCTGGTTGGTATTTCAACATGATCCAATGCCCATCAGACCATATCATAATATGGAAATAGTCGTGGCCTGGCTGCTACTCTTTGCATTTCGGATTGGATGACTATTTTGTACTTGGTGGTTATATCATCTTTTTCATTGTCACTGGAGTCATCGGAATAATCCACCAATTCTGCTTGCAGAACGTCTGAAACGAACGACCAATTCAGAACCGAGTCAATACTTCGAGGTGAAGTATCAGCAACATTGTCCGAGCCCTGTCCCGAGAACTCAACACTGGCTTTAGATGCTTTCCGCGGAGCCATGGCTGAAGCTTGTGTTTTAGCTCTTCTGCGATAGAAATACGTATACATACAGAAGTCAGTTTGCTCCGAGACAAGGTGCTCTATGTGATATGAAAATGCATTTGTTATAATGAACCATAGATCTTATATACACTCAAAAAACTCGGTACCTTTCAGAACAATGCTATCAAATCATCTTCAGAAATAAATTTGGCCATAAAAATCCGATCTTATTCGTCGATTTGCCCTATTTCCTAATTAATGCCATAAATTTTGGCGGTTTGAAATATCAGTTGGTGCACGGAAGGAATAAGGCTACTTCGTAAAACATGCAAGCATCAAAACACGGGATAAATTGATTTAGCTTAATTAATCCAGTTTTACCAACGTTAATCAATGTTTCGGTACTCATTATATCGGGGATTTTACTTTAACACTTTGAACCTCTAACACCCGAGACTGCAATGATCGATTTTGGTTAATAAAAATGAAATCATGATTAGGGGCTCAATTAATTTCATAATTATTATATTCGCCCTATCGCATCTCGGAGCTTTGAAAGTAAGTTTCCGGGAGATTTGCATGCCGATTTGCGAAATCGCGAGATTGCGATAAATAAAAAGGGAAGATAAACTTGGATTTAGTAATTAATTAATTTCGTTTATATCCTTATCGTGATTTCACGAGTCGGGGTTTAGACGGTGTAACTTTTAAGAAGGAAAACGCTGAGAGGCGAAATGCCAACAACAAACTTTTACCATGGTTTAGCTTTTACCTTTAACCTTGACACGGGTTACTAAAATAAGGACCTCGTGTTCTCGGCTATTGGGGCTACGACATTAAATTTTTGGATTTGGAGAACGCCGAGGTACGAAACCCCGACGATGTTTAAACATGAGTTAGGGAAAGATTTACCCTCGTTACTGTCCTAAGTAAAATATTAAAACGATTTCACTGTTTCGTAGCTCGGGGCGTGTGACTTATATGACTTACAGTATCCGACCTATGATATCCCGAGGTAGAACAAAAGAGAAAAAGTTTCAATGAAAGGTAGGACTCATTTCAAGAGTATAATAATCATCGTTGCTCGTGTGATAAAGCTTCAGAGATCTCGATATCTCAGAGGGAAAATAGGAAAACCATCTTTAGATTTCAAGCATTAAAAAAGAAATTTGTGACGGGCTAGAAAAACAAAGGCGGCTCCAACATAGGCTCCAACTAGGGATCCCGCCTTCCTATGAGGCGGGAAGAACAGTAGACCACGTGCCAATATTGGATAAATGGAGTCAATAGCTCAATCAGGCGAAAAGGTTCCCGAGAATAGGATATCGAAGGGGGAAAGATACTTCGTTCTTTACCTTGAAAAGCTTTTTCAAAATCAGATACTCTTTTAAAACATAGTTGTAGTCCCTTTCACTGCTTTCCCTTTCCTGCTACTAATTTCAGGTCTACTTTAAGACAATCGAAATAGTTCTAGGAGACCCAACAGATCTTGCGGCTATCATCTTGCATTAAAAGAATAAGATTATATGTTTTTAATTGGGAAGTCTCGTCTGAATTTGGGATGTGGATCAGGTTTTAAAAAGCATTGGTTACCAGAGTAGAGTGATATTCATGTATAACAGCCTTACAGATATCTCAGATATTGCTTCTCTGCCAGCGTNTTTTAATTGGGAAGTCTCGTCTGAATTTGGGATGTGGATCAGGTTTTAAAAAGCATTGGTTACCAGAGTAGAGTGATATTCATGTATAACAGCCTTACAGATATCTCAGATATTGCTTCTCTGCCAGCGAGCCTGTTCAGTACCCCTGTGAAGTTATCTGGCCCCTTTTTATTGAATTTCCTTTCACCACTTCAGACTATATTTATGCATTTAAATGATGAGATGAGGGCAATCATTTCTGAATTTCCTTTCATTGTCTCTCAGACTAGGTGGGGGCAATCATTTCTGAATTTCCTTTCCTCGTCACTCGGACTAGGTGGGGGAAATCATTTCTGAATTTCCTTTCACCACCTGTCTTATAATTTGCTTTTTAGAGCGCGAAGATGGGGGCAATTAGTTTGTATCAGGGCTGATATTTTGTGTAATATTTTGCATTATAGGTCTATCAACTTACTTTGATTACTCAGTACCAACCTTCCCTTGACCTTCACGACATCTTCGTTCTTAGGGAGAAAAAGGAAAATAACTTTTTAAGGGCATTCCATTTGAGCAAGCTTCAATCCTCCGATGCCGTTGAAAAACCTAGGAAAGTTAGGATCACTCTAAGCGTTCCTTCACTTAGCAGGGGATCGAGTAGTTGTGAAGACCCGCTTTCTTTCCACAATCTGCTTTGAAGCTCACGAGGTTGAAACGAAAAACTTTTATCCCTTCGTATATGAACCGGAAAGATGGTGACTTTTTAAAAGTTAAACCCGAAGATAGAAAGGATGCCAGGTAGTGACTTACTGACTGAAAATACATAGGTCAAACAATTTAAAACTGTCTCTTGTAGATATTTTTGGGGATAATTTACTTTGACTGACTGTTTTTAGATTGGGTGAATCATTTAAATTGTCTTAATTTTTCCAAATATTATTAAACAAAGAAAACAACTCTGTTATTTATCAGTTCATCTAATGTTGCGGTTTGAATGGCGTTACCTTGGTTTTCTTTAACAGTCCTTTATAACATGTCTTTTGAGAAATCTCATCTTTACCTTTTCATTTCACCTTCTTTGAGCAATATGAAACTACTTTAGGTATCACCTGTTTATGCCGATTTATTTTTGACACCGACTTTCAGTTTACTTCTCCTGCTTGTTTCGTATGCAGCTAGAATCCTGTAAAAGGAAAATACGAATCTTATCCGAAATGTGTCGAAAGTTCATGAACAAAAAAAGAAAATCAAAAGCAATGTTTAAATGAAAATACATATATGTACACAAAATATATATAATAATTAAAACTTCTTTTTTTTTTTTTTAGAATCTGGCGACTTTTACGTCATGTAATGCTTTAGATACCGCCTGTTGACAGGGGCATTGAGGACTTCTCCGTCTATATTTTCCAGTAGGAAATAATTTTTTCCTTCCAGAGCTGAGACCCTGAATGGCCCATACCAGAGGTGGTCAAATTTACCATGTTTTGCTACTTCTTCCTTTCTTGCATCCCATCTTAGCACTAAATCACCTGGGAGGAATTCTTTGTCCTTTGCTTTGTGGACGAACAACGCCTTCATGTCATCTTGGTACTTCTGCATCTTTACATCAACTTCGACTCTATGCTGTTGAACCTCAATCAATTGATTAATTATCCTGATGACATGATTTGGTTCTTCATTTTGATCTTGCCATAACTTCATTACTGGTAGTGCTAGGTTTATAGGTAGGACAACATCTGGCCCATAGATCATCTGAAAAGGCGAAATACCGATAGACCTTTTTGTGCTTATGCGATTCGCCCACAATGCGTATTTTAAGTGTACATGCCAAGACCTTTTGTTTTCCTCCAATACCTTCTTTATTATATTTACCAGGTTCTTGTTGGATGACTCAGCCAATCCGTTTCACTGGGGGTAATATGTTGTGGAATGGCCAAGAACGATGTTATACTTTTGACAGAAGTTGATCATAGCCATAGATTTAAAGGCCTGGTCATTGTCAGTAACTATCTTTCGGGGACAACCGAATCTTGACAAGATATTGTCTTCTAGGAAATTGATTACCACCGAGTCTGTTGCCCTTTTGGTTGGAATGGCTTCCACCCACTTAGTAAAATAATATGTAGTTGTTAATATCCACTTGTGTTGAGCACTGGAATGGGGATTAATTTCTCCTATGAAGTCTAGACCCCATTGCTGAGATGGGGCTTCAACTTTGACTGGAACTAGAGGCAGTGCCAGGAGCTTCTGTTTACCTGTGAATATTTGACAAGGGTTGCAGGCACGCACTTTGGCGTTGACGTCCGAAAAAAGTTTTGGCCAGTAGTACCCAGCCCTCAAGATCTTGTAAGTTGTAGCTCTCCATGCGTGATGCCCCCCACAGACTCCCTCATGAAATTCGTCTATAACCCGCTGAGTTTCTGATTCAACTAAACAGACTAACAAGAAACTGAGTGGATCCTTCCAATATAGCTGACTTTCGGCGATACAATATTTAACTGCATGGATTTTTAAAGTTCTACATTTAGATGTTGATAGTTCATTTGGGCATTTTAGGGTCAGCAAGTAAGACACTATGTCTCTATACTAGCCTGATGATATGAACTTCTCTTCGATCTTGTTTGGGCCTGTTTGCTCATCCATCTCGTTTAGGTTTATGTCTCTGTCACCTTCTTGCAGGCAATTGATATCAAGGGCTCTGAAACTTGACTCAGATAAGAGTTTGGCTAAGCCCTGCCCTTTTATCAATTTGGTTGGTTTAACTTCCAGATCGAATTCTTGGATTTTAGTGAGCCATCACCCTCTTTTTCCATCACTGTCTGGTTGTACCAATATATCTTTCACGGAACTGGTAGGCACGTACGCGATTATCTTTGAATGTAGTACATAAGTTCTGAATGCCTTTAATGCTTTTACCATTGCGTACGCTTGTTTTTCTATTATGTCATACTTCAGTTCTGTGTCTCTAAGGCTCTTGCTAAAAAATGTGATTGGTTGTTCGAACCCTTCTTCATTATTTTGTAGGAGCACCGCGGCAATAGTATGTTCAGAGGAAAATGAGAAAATAAGAAAATCTTTCAGATAGTCTGGACTTGCTAACACAGGTGCCTCGCTTATGACTTTCTTAATATGCGCAAACAATGCTCTAGCCTCGGTTGTCCAATTTACTCTATTGTCCTTCTTCAACATCCCTGTGATCAATTTTACAATCTCAGCGAAATTGGGGATAAACCTTTGTAACAAATTTATTCTTCCTAAGAAAGATTGAATCTCTTTTACATTTCTGGGAATATTTATAGTATCTATTGCTTCAATCCTCTTAGGATCAATACTGATTCCATCCCTAGATACGATATGACCCAAAATCTTACCTTCCCGCATGGTGAAATGTGATTTCTTTGGGTTTAAAGATAGACCAAACCTGCGGCATTTTTCGAAGGTCTGTTCGAGATGCATCAACTGTTCTTCATCAGTTTTATAGAAAACCGTTAAATCGTTGAGGTAAATGACTACAAACTTGTCCCTTTCTCCTATGAAAGCGATGTCCATAGCGCGCTGGAAGGTGGCCCCTGCATTCATCAAACCAAAAGGAATTTTTTCATACATGAATGTACCCCATGGTGTGGTGAAAGCAGTTTTTTCCCTGTCTTGTTCATTCATGGCAATTTGATTATAACCAGAGAACCCATCTATCATAGACATTCGGTTTGCTCCAACTACTTTTTCTAGCACATGGTCCATTTTGGGCAGCGGATAATTGTCCTTGAGAGACAACTTATTTAAGTTTCGAAAATCCACACACAGTCTGATTTCCCCACTCTTTTTCCTGACTGGGACCAGGTTTTCTACCCAGTCTGAGTATCTCAGAGGTACGATTATTTTCGCGTCTAGAAGTTTCTTAACTTCCTTTTCAATCAAAGGTAACAAAATGGGGTTAATCTACCTAAGCTTTTTCCTAAACGGTTTGACCCCAGGCTTCAAAGGTATCTTGTGATCAATTATGGAAGTGTCATATGTTCTTAACTCATCATAAGACCAGGCGAAAACATCCTTATACTGTCTGAGTAGGTATTTATACTTAACTTTTACTTCGGGAGGGAGGAACTTGGATATCTTTACCACCCTAGATTCTTTTTCAGTTCCTATATCACAATCCTCCACTTCTTCTGGTTGGGGCTGTAAAGTGGATTCTACAGGTACGTCATTCTGATCAAAAGGTCTTTCTAAAGGAATCAATCCTTTCGAAATCTGTTTTTTTTTTAGGACCAACATACGATGATCCGCAATTTTTTCTCGGAAGGTTTCAGGATCTTCCCCTTCTTGCATGATCCACATCGAGTCATTTTGATTTTCTTGGTCTGCATCAGTTTCAGAGAATTCACCCACTGCTGCAAGAAATTTCTTAATTTGTTCGTCATCCTCAAAGACCTGCCAATGTTGGATATTGTATTGTATAGATGGTCTATATCTGATTTCAATGTGATACTTCAATTTGAAAGTCGTGGGAGGAGAGAAGGTTGAAGCTGCTTTAGCCAATTCATCAACATGTAAATTCTCTGCGCGAGGGATAAAGTGGACATTTACGGATGAGAAAAAGTTTTCCATGAGATCCCACGCACAATTTCTGTATGTTCTTAGTTTGGGATGCTTGGCTAGGTACTGTTGGTTTATTTGTTTGACTATTAACTCTGCATCTCCATATACCTCTAAGTTGTTTATCTTTAGCTTCTTGGCATCCTCTAATCCTAAGACCAATGCTTCATATTCACATACGTTGTTAGTGTAATCTATATCCCACTACAGTCGGTAGGAAAAATGAACAATGAACTTACCTTCGGGAGCCACTAAAAGAACTCCTGCACCCACCCCTTCAGAAGATGAAGCACCGTCAAAATACATTTTCCAGACACCGGTGTTACACAGATCCTTTGTCATGTGACTTGACTCTTCTCGATCTATATCATTTTCCTCTGGACAACCATCTAAACCATCATCAAAAGACAAGATACAATTTCCTAGATCTTGGTCCGCGATGTAAATAGGGAAATTGTTTGGGTTTTGAGGGTCACTCACTGTATATGCTAATCTTGTTTCTATGTACAGCCAAGTAAACTAACCACCAAACACAAGAATTGTGGAAAAAGTCATATCCAATTGAAGAGAGCCCCCCAACTTGGCTCCCCATGACCTAGGCAACAGTAAGCCATAATTAGGGGGAATATCTGCAATAACCACATCCATCAGGATACTCTTAACCGGGACCTACGCCAGGTTAAATACCAAATCCTTTATCATCCCCATACATTTAATCCTTCTCGAGTCAAAATAATAAAGATATCCATAAGGTCTGGTGATCTGGAGACCCAATTTGTCCATAATAATCTTAGGCATAACGTTATGGGAGGCTCCGGAGACTAACATGAAATTATGTAGCAATTGATCATACACATTTAGAGTGATATAAAAGGGAGAAATGGTGTCTTTGGCCCCTTCAAAATGGGGACCAAAAGTGATGTTAGGTTTGTCATCTTCCAATTTTAAAACATTAGACTAGCTTTCTAGCTCAGAGACACCCATCGCTTTGGTAATCTGCTTCCGATAAACGGGGTTTTTTGCTAATTCTACCAAAGGGATTGGTATCTTAATTTTATTAATATCATTTTCGAAACTGAAAGCTCTGCTCACCTTGTCTGTTTCTTTGGTTGAGACTTTCAAATCCTTCCTTTCTGACTTATTTGTCTCAACCGCTTTATCACTCATGGTCCTGGTTGAAGACGTAATTTTATTTGTTGTTTTGGTTCCTTGTGCTTGGGTTTCAACTTTTTCCATTTCGAACTCTTGTGTGCTTACTACTTTAGTTTTGTTGTTGGGTAATAAGGTCTCTTCCAAAGGAGGCTCATAATCTTGACCTCTTTGGAGGATTTTCTTGGGTTGAGTAGTTGAGGTGGGCTTACTCTTAGATCTTACGTTGTACTTTGGCTGAAACTCAGCCATTATCATCTCAGTTTCTGGTTGAGATTCATAGAGATCTGTGTGATCACCTTCTTCACCCTTATTCGATGATCGTGGCGTGTTTAGAGATTTTTCATAGTCTTTTTGAGTCAGATATGGTTGAGTGCAGTCATCACCGAAGTTCATGACATCATTATCCGAATCTCCGAAGTCTTGAAAATCGTTCGCTCCTATAAAATTTTCATTCTTTAAGGGAGCTTGTATTTTTTTATCTTCATTTTTTATTTGTCTTTGTTGGTTCGGGGGGTTGGGGTTCCTCTTGAAATCCTTTTTGGGGAAAGAGTTAGCTTTGGCCTATTCGAGCTCCATTCTGGATATTTTATTTGACAGTTCTTTAATTACTCTGGCCATATCGTCTACCCTATCCTCTGCGGATCTATTAGACCCTAACGAACCTGCTTGTTCTCTAAAGCGTTTGGTCTCTCGGTTTCCCGTTTCTAATTTAGCTTTAAGCTTACCTAAAGCCATCATATTAGACTCTATTTCTATCGCATCGTCCTGCATTTGGTTTAGGGTGGCTCCCCTTCTTTCTCGTAAGAGGAGTGCAAAATCCGGTTCGAAAGCTCCGACGAAAGTTACTTTGGCCACGGGTTGGAACGGTTTAACTTCGGTTGGGATCTTATTATACAGTTTGTTGAATCTCTGAATAAATTCCATGACTGTTTCTGAGTTCTTTTTCCTTAAAGACCCAAATTCGGTTAAATAATATAGATGGTCTTTTCTCTCGCCCCATTGTCTGAGGAAAGCATCTTCCAAAGGGTCATAAGACAAGATAGATGTTGCAGGTAAGCTCCGAAAACAATTTCGGACCTGGCCTTAGAAGGTTTGGACAAGAAGTCTCGAATAGACGTCCTCATGTTCAATACCCAGGATATCAGCGAATTGATTGAAGAAATTAATATGTTCGGTCGCGGTCAGATCCCCTTCCCTGGTGAATTTTGGTAAATTTTTTATGTAATTTTCGGGAAGGTTGTGTAGAGGGATGGGCAATACTAAGGGAGCATATCTGGCTGCAACTTTAGCAAACACTCTGGGAGGGGGAGAAGGCCCTTGGCCTCCAGCTCCTCCTAGAGGGGCTCCTCCTCCTCCTCCTCCGATAAACCCTCTACCTCCTCCTATAAACCCTCCACCTCCTCCTCTGGCGGTTTCCATCGTTATTTGTGGAAAGTTATAAAGGGGGTTCTGGAAAATTAAAAGTGACTCTTTATTTTCTTCGCGAAGAGGAAAATCCAATGAGGAAAGATAAGGAACGCGAGGACTCGATTCCTCTGATTTTCAAGAGACGAAATCAGGAGAACTGACGGGTGTGGAAACCGAGTGTGTAACACACTCTTTAGAATTTGGTGAGTTCGGGAAATTTAACTGAAGGAAAGATGGTATGTCCACTGCCAACGAAATTTCAAGAGGGCCCTTTTCTTTGTGTACTAAGGGGATTGTTGGATGAATCTCACTCCTAACTTTGGAGCATTTTGGTGTTGAAACTTTAGTATCAAAGAGAGGACTGAGTGAAGTTGAGGGTTCAGAATAACTCTTAGTCTTCAGTGGTGGGGTTTTAAGTTTGTAAACTGTAGCGGTTGGCTTAAGAGAGCCTCTCACCTTTAGAATCTTTTCGGGATCGGTAACGGGCGTAATCTGCTTACCATTCGGGTTTTGTCTGGTATTCCTTCGACCGGATGCCAGTTTATTATTTGTGGAGTCGCCAAGTGAAATATTAGAAAGCCTTAAAAGGTGTGTACTCTTTGTTCACTATCAAAGGGTAACACTTTCAACGAAAAACAAATGTCGTTTTCCCAGGGAAAAGATTTCGTAACTTTGTTCCCCGACAACGGCGCCAGAAAGATGTTGTTCCAGAGTCTGTACTTAAGGCTTAGAAGTACAGTGTATAGGCATCCGAAAGTGGGTAAAAGGTGGAGAAGAGAGAAACGTCAACCTTCGGCAAAGGAAACTAGGGAAGATTTCTACGTTGGCGTTGTCTAGCTTCCAACTATTCCTAGATAGTTATATCTTGTTCAATGGCTGCCCATGAGCGTTCAAGTTTGACCCGGTTAGTAGTTGTTTTAAGAATGGTGTCGAAAAGGTTTAAGGCAATGTGCATTTGGTTCGATAATCTGGGTTCGATATTGGGCTGTGTTGGTACAGGGACAGTCATGGAGGACCAGTAAAAGTAGGAAAAACTTCAGAGAGAGATTAAGTGTTGTCTCAATTTGGTCGTATAAAAGAGAATTTATGGTTTCAGGAATAAAATAGGGATGCAAATCAAAGGCTCTTTCCCGTAACTGAGTTATATTTTAATAAAAGGTATGAGGTGGGAGAAAAAAATTTAGTTGTCTATGGTGTAAGGCTCCTATCAAGGGAGAATCTCACGTATAAACAGAAGAGGAAAACGGTAAGGAAATAACCGATGTACCAGAGAATATGTGTAGAATTCTGAAAATGTGTACTGGTCTTACACCTGCTGATAGCTGGTACAGAGGAAAAACAGTAAACAATTACAGAAAACCAAAATTCATTCGCTATAGTAGTGGTCATACTAAATTATAACGAAGCACATCAGTTAGGAATATGAAATGAAACGATATATGAGATACAAGAAAAAAAACTTGTAACACAGTCGTGACAGAATTGAGAATCTTCAGATTTGCTTTGTATTAACTCTCAAATGTAAAAAACTCTGTTACAATCGACACAAAAAGGTCCAACCTTGTTCTTTTCTTTCTATGGTATATTTATACAATTTTACAAATAAGATAGAATCTCAATCGCCACAAAATTTTGGTTATGACAGGAAGGAGAGCAGTTGCTCCATTTCTTCTTCTCTGTCTTCACTTGGTGCCAGACGTTTGTCCTCGCACATGCTCGGTACAGGCGACACATCTTTCAACCTGCTGAGATATTAGCCGCGATGGTTCTGCTTGAAAACTGGCTTCAAAGAAGTAACATTCTTGAGCTAACTGCTACAACCTGTCTTCCAACTATCCGTCTATGATGTCGATGGCACATAATTGCGAGCTTGGTCTAATCATGAATTTGTCTATTTGGACTATGTCCACCATAGTCACTTGGGAAATCTCGGCCGAATCTCTTTCTTCTCGTTCCTTCAGATCAAGCGAGGTTTTTTCCATGTCCATTTGCAGCAATGCCTCCACATTACCTCCGCTATCAATGCCTAGCAGATCCCCATCTCTAGAACTAAAAGCCTCTTCCAAGGCATTTGTTACCTTTTGGGCTTGTAGCTTACCTTCCGAGATGCTGTGCTCCCATTCTTTCAACAGAATGTTTCCTCTGGTCTGCTCTGAAATGGTGGACCTGGGAGTACTTCTAGGATCCCTAATGTTTGTGGCTATCACAGCCTCTTGGAAGGCGACCCGTGCTGCTCCAGCTTCCCTTTCTCTAGCAGATAAGTTCTCTGAAACCTGGTTGACTAGAAAACAGATGTCTCGGATCTCTTCTACCTTGACGAGTAAATTTCGTTGGGCCGCAAAGACTCTGCCCTGAATCTCCATCGCCTGGGACTGAAACATCCCAATATCTATCGCTTTCTTTTGGCGATTTCCACCCTAGCCTGCAATTGTTGGATCAAATCTCTTTGCTGGCTCGCTTGCACCAGACCATCTCGAACCACCAGCTATGCTTGCTCGAGCTTAGTCTTAGGTAGCTCTATCTCATTTTTATCGGCCAACCTGGCCTGCTCTATTCCTACGCTCGCCTGGTCCTTGGCAGTTTCTGCTGCTGTGGTTAGTCTGGCTTCAAGGGTCTTGATGAGGCGATTTTTTCTTTTTAACTTGTTTTTCAAAAGCCCGACTGAAAATTGATTTGTCGATGCATATGCTCCTAATGTCCCTGCTATTTCAGTCGTGAATTGTTCATTTTTCTTGTCTTTTCCATCAATTATAACTTTATATTTCTTGGCAGTCGACTCTCCTTCCTGATAGAATTCCCTTTTTACTACTTCCTTTCTCTTCTTATCGAAGAAAAACTCATTTGGAGGGAGTTCTTCTACCCTTATAGGCCTCAACTCTTCATTGAAGATCCATCCTGCTTCAATATTTCCCTGATTCCACTGCAAGGGAGTAACCGATGTGATAGGTTCTCCGATCTGCTTTGCTGATTTTCCTGGAGTAGTAACCAGAATCTGCTTCTTTGGCGGGTCATGAGTCTTTATCTCTGTTTTCAGGCTCTTGGTCTTCTCTCCCTTGTCCTGTTGTTTTCCCTGATCGGGGTTCACATCCTTATAACCCTCAGCATCCTTTTGTTTGATCTCTGTCGTAGCTGGACTCTCACCCCACAACACTGTGGGAAGACAACTGCGTCGATGTTCTTGGAACTTCAGAACATCGGATCTCTCCTCGAGTGCCAAGGTTTGTATCCAATCCAAGGTGAATTCTCGTGCTCAAATCTCTTGATCCCGCAACTGGCCAAATGATTGCTCACGACCCTTTGCGGATCGTGCTTATTGTATTCAATGGAGACCAAATCTAGGTCTTCCAGGGCTGTTGCCTTGGCTTTGGCATGCCCGAAATCTAATAAATAATAAGAATTCAAATGAAAAGGAAAAGGTGGCCATACCTTCTTCGAGTACCCCTTAAGCTCTTTGCTTATACCACCAATTACGGTTTGCCTAGCGACCTCACGACAAGCCAACTTGTCAGGAATGAACAATGGTAATGCATGTGAGGAGACCGAAGCCCCGAAAACTCGGAGGTATGAAAATTCTACTTCCACATACCAGTCTGCTATGCTGCTTAGATTCGTTACTATGCCGTCCAAGATCCTGGGTGGCGGGTGACCAAAAATGGTGACATGCAGGGGCACCATCACCCATTTAAAGATTTCATACACAAAATTTGCCGCTTTGTTTTCCCATAACTTTGCATGATAAACGTGTATGGGCTCGTCTTCCGCTGGAGTCCAACTCTAGCTCATTAAGGGAAACGGTGTCAAAAAACAAACGACGTCCATAATATATGCATACATGAAGAATGAAGACGCCTTTCCATTCTCTTTCTGTGCCCGATACTCTGCGACCCGACTGGTCAAGCAATCGGACAACATTTTTTCCGAGTTGAAAGAACTGCCTTCGGTGACCCAAAACATTAGAGGCACCCATGGAAGATAAAAATGAGAGGTGTCCTCTTTCCTGTATAGCCTACATGTCATCATGGATACATATTTGTACTGAGGTTCTAAAGAAGCGATTGAATATACGCCGTGGGTATCAACTCTGAACTTCGCGGTGTTCGAAACCCAATCCTTTATTAAACTGGACATGGTTTTATCATACTGTACGCATTCCTTCTCCTTGAACTCATCCAAGAATTCAGCGCCATATGTGTAGTCGGACATCGTGGGAAGCTTACACATGGCTTGGAGATGTTCCAGCCTGAAAGTCCCGATGGTGACTTTCTGCTCATTCCTGATGGTTCTGGTCGGTATGTCAACATGATCCAATGCCCATCAGACCATATCATAATATGGCAACAGTCGTGGCCTGGCTGCTACTCTGTGCATTCCGGATTTGATGACTATTTTGTACTTGGTGGTTATATCATCTTTTTCGTTGTCACTGGAGTCATCGAAATAATCCACCAATTCTGCTTGCAGAACGTCTGAAACGAACGACCAATTTAGAACCGAGTCAATACTTCGAGGTGAAGTATCAGCTACATTGTCCGAGCCCTGTCCCGAGACCTCAACCCTGGCTTTGGATGCTTTTCGTGGAGCCATGGTTGAAGCTTGTGTTTTAGCTCTTCTGCGATAGAAATACGTATACATACAGAAGTCAGTTTTCTCCGAGATAAGGTGCTCTGTGTGATATGAAAATGCATTTGTTATAATGAAGCACGACTCTTATATATATTCAAAAAACTTGGTAGCTTTCAGAACAATTCTGTCAAATCGTCTTCAGAAATAAATTTTGCCATAAAAATTCGATCTTATTCGTTGATTTGCCCTATTTCCTAATTAATGCCATAAATTTTGGCGGTTTGAAATATCAGTTGGTGCACGGAAGGAATAAGGCTACTTCGTAAAAAATGCAAGCATCAAAACACGGGATAAATTGATTTAGCTTAATTAATCCGGTTTTACCAACGTTAATCAATGTTTCGGTACTCGTTATATCGGGGATTTTACTTTAACACTTTGAACCTCTAACACCCGAGACTGCGATGATCGATTTTGGTTAATAAAAACGAAATCGTGATTAGGGGCTCAATTAATTTCATAATTATTATATTCGCCCTATCGCGACTCGGAGCTTTGAAAGTAAGTTTCCGGGAGGTTTGCATGCCGATCCGCGAAACCGAAAGATCGCGATAAATAAAAAGGGAAGATAAACTTGGATTTAGTAATTAATTAATTTCATTTATATCCTTATCGTGATTTCGCGAGTCGGGGTTTAGATAGTGTAACTTTTGAGAAGGAAAATGCCGAGAGGCGAAATGCCGACAGCAAACTTTTACTATGGTTTAGCTTTTACCTTTAACCTTGACACGGGTTACTAAAATAAGGACCTCGTGTTCTCAGCTATCAGGGCTACGACATTAAATTTTTGGATTTGGAGAACGCTGAGGTACGAAACCCCGATGATGTTTAAACATGAGTTAGGGAAAGATTTACCCTCGTTACTGTACTGAGTAAAATATTAAAATGATTTCATTGTTTCGTAGCTCGGGACGTGTGACTTATATGACTTACAGTATCCGACCTACGAGATCCTGAGGTAGAACAAAAGAGAAAAAGTTTCAACGAAAGGTAGGACTCGTTTTGAGAGTATAATAATCATCGCTGCTCGCATGATAAAGCTTCAGAGATCTCGATATCTCAGAGGGAAAATAGGAAAACCATCTTTAGATTTCAAGCATTAAAAAATAAATTTGTGACGAGCTAGAAAAACAAAGGCGGCTCTAAGAGTTATGATCGAGTTAGTCAAAAATATCTCCTTTAGTTTACGGGAGTTCATAGGTCGACCATGATACTTGATCATTGAATGGCATATATTCTTGCATAGAATATGACCTGCATATATCATGGTATGGTAAGAAGATGGTGTTCTTTCATAGAATATGACTTGCATATATCAGAGTATGGTAAGAAGATGACACATATTCTTGCATAGAATATGGCCTGCAAAGAAGAGTGAAGCATGAACCTATGAAATTGAAAAAGTTGTAAGCAGTGATTTATTGCTAGTGAAGGGATAAGGTCATATTCATCTAGATAGGGAAATACATGGCCAACATGCCAACAACCAAACAATGTCAACTTGCCACAATGTGGCAACTCAAGAGCAAAAACCATGTAAACCAAAAACTTTAAAGTTACTTTGTGTTAATATTTCCTAACAACTAATGCTACAAAACTAATGTTATAGAATCACTAGCATTAGTCAACCTCTTGGTTGGTATATTTATTAATTTGATACTTCCTAAACTCAAACATCAAGAAAGTACTAAATAATTTGAGTTTGTCTCGAGAAAAGGACAAATAATACCTTAAAGTTTTTTATTGGTTTAAAACTTTGGTGTAAGTATTTGATATGATGAGAAAAAGTGTTCATATTCAATGTGAACCTAAAACTTTGGATAAAATACTTTGATTTGTGTGCAAGGGTATTGTAAAAACATAAATCCATTTACAATAGTAATTGTAATTGTTTCCTTTAGGAAGGGACTACTAAGACTTATTAGTCCCTGCCATAGGCATAGAGGGACTATAGTG
Source organism: Picea sitchensis (assembly GCA_010110895.2). Classification (NCBI taxonomy): domain Eukaryota; kingdom Viridiplantae; phylum Streptophyta; class Pinopsida; order Pinales; family Pinaceae; genus Picea; species Picea sitchensis. The sequence goes on from SNQJ01S0007596.1 coordinate 95,042, forward strand.
ATCGATAATTCATTGACTACATATTAGTTTCTCTTTTGACCCGAAATATTTGCACAATACCTATTGTTGGAGCTATGGAATTAAAAGCATATATTTTTATATAATAAAAAGTACCATATATGTACAGATCTGATTGGATAAGAGATTGGAGGTCTTATTGCCGGCTTCGCTATTCCCAATGTTTTATATGGCAACATATCCAAACTTTTTCTCGTATACAGAATATTTTAATCATATATTTTTCCTCTATATTGCTTGAAGGTGGATTAATTTTGGCATTAGTTGGAATGTTTGTATTAGCATTTTCTTCTAGCTGAATATATCCATAAGTTTTGAAATGTACTAAGCATATTGAAATGTTTTGATATCCAAGCTTTATAGTGATTGATAATTCCAAAGTTTATAGCGTGTTTGCCGGATGTATTTTTGTTGAAATGTATTTTTGTTTGCCTTCACCACCTTTTGAAATTTCCATATGTGATTTTGGCGCCAATTCCCATTTGATGGGAGGCTCCATATAAAACAATGATGAGATGTAGGACAAGTTCAATGTAATGGACAACTAGTGAGTTTCATATCCCGTATAAATCATGACGGATGCAAGGGCAGAGGAGATGATTATTTGCAATTGGACCTGAAGTTTCCCACATGAATCCGTCGACTTGCATGAGGATGATCTAAAGGACATCAAGATCAAATCGAGAGACTTGTGTGAATTGTAGAGGAGGCCTCGTGTCTTCTGTACAAGAGTTCCTATAAGTGCAATGTGAATCCATATGACATTAGTTGCTTCAATGTATATGGGGGGTAGGGTCACATCCCCTCCCATATGTTTTAATGCATCATTAAATTCCTTGATCCCGATAATCTCCTTGGGAGAATTTGCATTTTTGGAAATATTCATGGACTATTTATGGGAGATAATTTTGTGTGTAATCCTCATTTATTTTTAGCTTACTTTGTGCTAATTGCTTATTTTCTTTGGCCAAAGAGTCTGTTGTGTCATTCTACTTTCTATAGATGTGATGATAGCTTACTGATTTAAATTTGTTCTCCAAATTTCCGATCCTCTAAAAGATCCTCATAAGATTGGGTGGAGCATTTTTAATAAGGAAAGTCCTTTGATAATCAAGTCTGAATCTCCAATAAAAATTAGTTGATAGGAGGTGTTTACTGGGATGAGATGCATTCCCATATAAACTACAAGAGGCTCTTCTTGATTATTGGTGGGTTTCTCTAGTCCCAAAAAAGCTCAATACTCTTTTTTCCTTCGAATTCAAAGATGACTCCCCCCACACATGTCGCCCCTAAGAAATAAATATCTTATTACAATACATAAAATATAATTAAAAATTATTATATATATGGAAGATATTTTTTTTTAGTTAGTATATAAATATATTGGTGATTTATTTGTTATATATGTTTTTTTGTGAGCTAATAATTATATTACCTTCAAAAAAATCATATCCATACATAAATCATATGACCTGGTGTGTGGGATGCCAACATAGGAAACCAACACCAACACTAGGTCTCGGGTGTCACCAAATGTCCAAGTCTACTAAAACGTTTACAAAGTATACCTAGATTCAAAGGATCCTGAAAATTGTAAGAACTATGAGAGAAATATAAGGAAAACCACAGCTGAGAAGATGAATCATACTCCAGGATGCCCATTGTTACCATCATTGTGAGGGGGAGACAACCATGCCAGAGAAAAGGCATAAGGTTGACAACACGTTGGACAACATTGACCAACTGGTTAGCCTAAGAGTGAGTCATAAAGTGCCTCTAGTATTTTATGCATAAGCTCGTGATGGACATGTTGCTCTGTAATGTCCCTTCAGATGTCAAATATTAGTTTCAGAAGCTGCTCATCCAAAAACCTGCGGGGATGGTCCTCTTCTACATGCCTTCGGACTTCTTCCTCTTGGGATTGAAGCACGATGACTCTCTAGGTCAACCGAGTCAGAAGAACGAGATCCTCTAGTCGAATTATGTTAATTGGAGGTGGAGTAGGGGAGACCACATTGTCTGGATTTTGATTTGACGATATCTCTTCCTCCACTATTGCATAACCCCAAAATTCTTCTTCATGATGATTGACCACTCAATCATTTGTCTTGACTAAGGGGGAAGAGGGACCAAGGACATTGGGAGAAGGAGAGGATGAACGATGATGATGAGAGAGGCTACGAAAATAACCCAAGCATGTTTTGGGCCTCCCTCTTTCCTAAGGCATGATGGAGGGGGGGAACCAAAGAATCCAAAGCTAGAACTAGAAGATACCAGGGTTGGAGAGGAGGCAGAAGGTTACGAAATAAATCTCAACATTGTTTCCAGAAGCGAATGAGAAAAACACCTAAGTCTTCACTGAAAAACTAGAGGAGGCTTTCACATGGGTCGGACCCATGAGGATCGCCATTAATGCAACATAGACAACTTTCAAATATTCAATACTAAAATTTGCAGAATGCACCAACAAAGAGATTCAAACAATTAAATTTGTCATGAGTGGAAATCTGTGGAGGAACGAGTTAGTATAAATGCACTGCCTTGGAAATTGAGTGAAAGAATGGGAGTCTGAGATGGAGGACACATGTTTTAATGTCATGATGCACTTGGTGGCACCCCATCCGGGGATTGATTTATTTTTTATATAAAAAAATAAAAGATATGTTTTATATTAGTGATTTATTTGTTATATATAATTTGAGTGGGCCTAATGGTTAAGAACATTTGTTTCCTCCAAAGAGGTCACAAATTCAAATCGAGAGGGGGGTAGGGTATGTATACCTCTGTAGACTATACCAGTCAAATCGCTTGGTCATGACCTTAAAATTATATTATTATTATTATATATAAAAAATATGTTTTTTTGAAGATGACAAAACTTATTATAATTTAGTTGTCAATTTGTAGTGAGGATACTTATTATTGGATGTTATTTACCAATGTGCCTTGACTTATTATCGTTATTTCAACTAAAAATGACATGCTCATGTTTTATAAGGGGGCATCAAGATGGCTCTTAGTCTTGATCATTCCTCGTTTCCCTATATGTCTTAAGTCTTACTCTAGGACTTAAATATGATTTCAACCTAAATGGTATGCCCAAAAACAACCAATTCCCTCAAATAAAATCATATGCTTTATTTTGGTGAGATCACATACTTTTTAATAACATTTAACCTTCCCATATATGATCCAAATATTACTCAAAATACAATTTAATCTCTTCCCATTTCCAAAAAATTCATAGATTTAATAATTATAAAACTAAAATAAATTATTAAATCTTAAAATTTATAATATTTATAATATTTTATATTTAAAATTTTATAAAATATTTTTATATTTTAATTTAATATCTCCAAACATTTTAAAATGTGTACACAATTAAAATTTTAAAATTTTACACGTGGAAATATACGAAATTTACATTTTATTTTAAAATTGGTATTATATTTATTTCTTTATGATTGAAATACTACAATGCTTCTTAAATTGACCATAGAAGGATCAATGAACTGAAATTTAATTACATATTTGTGACTTATAGAAATGAGTTATACACACTCCTTGTGGCTAAGTCAAAGCAGTCTAAATGTTCTACAAAATGATTTTTTTGGTAATATTTTTTGGGGATTTTTACTAGAAATAATTGTTAAATTTTCGAGAAATTGTTAAATCCGCAGATTATTATTTTTGTATAATCCAAATGCCCCATAGGTTTTTTAGCATGTTGAATCCATTTCAACATTCAGAAATGGATTTTAAACAACCTAAAATAATGATTTCATACACATTTATGTCAAGAAAAAGACCATTTCAGCATGCTCAACAAAATGGCATTGTTGAGCACATTAATAAGACTCTTCTAGAGAGAGCAAGGAGAATGCTCAGTAATTCCAAATTGCATCAAGATTTGTGGGAAGAAGAAATGAATACATCTTGCTATCTAGTAAAATGGTCACCGTCAGTTGCAATAGATTTTAAGTTTCCGAAAGAGGTATGGACGGGTCATCCCTGTGATTATTCAAAACTTAAAAATTTTAGTTGTGAGGCTTATTTTTTTATTCCAAAGAATAAGTGTTTTAAGTTAGATCCTAGATTAAAAAAAAGGTACATATTTTATGGTTATGGTGGTGGAGTTAAGTGATATAGATTATGGGAACCTACTACCCCCAAAATCATCATTAAAAAAATGCAGTATTTGATGAATCTCCTCTCATAAAATCAGATGTGGTAGAATATGAAATGAAACATGCAGAGGTACCACAAATTCAATAAATTCAGTTGGAGACTCGACCATCTTCATAAAACAAGGAGCATGAAGAAGTTCGCGAGGAAGAAGATGAGGATGCAGAAAATTTCTAGGAAAATGTGGAAATGCCAAAATAATCTCTAAGGAGATCTACACGGGTCAGGAATCCTCCCAAAAGGTATGATGGTTATGCTTTATTTGTGGATTTGATTTCTAATGATGGGGAACCTAGTTGTTATCAGGAAGCGATAGATGCTACTGAAAATGCCAAATGGAAAATATTCATGAAAGAAGAAATGGTTGCCTTGAAGAGGAATAAAACATGAGACCTGGTAGAAATCCCAGAGGGAAGGAAAGTTGTTGGTTGCAAATGGGTATACAAATTGAATAAGGGAATTGATGACAAAGTTGAAAGGTACAAAGCAATACTGGTAGCGAAAGAGCATTCTCAAAAGGAAGGTATTGATTTCCATGAGATTTTTTCACCGATAGTTAAGCTTATTTTTTTTTGTATAGTATTAACACTAGTTTCTTTAATTGATCTTGAGTTAAAGAAACTAGATGTTCAAACAACATTTTTACATAGATATTTGGACGAGGAGATATATATGGAACAACCAGAAGGATTTTTTCAGGATCACAGTAAGAGATTTGTTTGCAAGATCAAGAAGTCATTGTATGACCTGAAGCAATCTCCCAGTAAATGGAACAAGAAGTTTGATTCCTTCATGGTGAGCCAAAATTTCACAAGAAGTGAGTATGACCATTATGTTTACTCCAAAAGTTTAAATGGCATATTCATTATCTTGGTATTATATCTTGACGATATGCTTATAGCAAGAAAAAGCATAGTTGATATCAATAGGTTGAATGCTCAGCTAGATAGGACGTTTGATATGAAGGATCTAGGAGAAACAAAACAAATCTTGGGCATAGAAATACACAAAGATAGGGGAAATGGTAAGCATTGGTTATCACAATAGAGGTACGTGGAGAAGATACTCATGAGATTCAGTATGAATCATGTGAAGCCTGTAAATATCCCTTTGGCTTCCCATTTTAATCTTTCTTCAAGTTTATGTCCTAGTAATAAGGAAGAAAAGAATTAGATGTCTTGTGTACCTTATTCCAATGTAGTAGGAAGTTTGATGTATGTGATGGTAAGTACAAGACCAAATATTTCACATGCAGTCGGTGTTGTCAGTGGATACATGGAAAATCCAGGTAAATCAAATTGGGCAGCAGTGAAATGGGTGCTTTGGTATCTGAGAGTCACAAATGATTATTGTATCACCTATAATGGTTGTAGTTATTTAGTCTGTGGTTATGTTGATTCATATTTTGCAAGTGATTTGGACAAGAGGAGATCCACTTCAGGTTATGTCTTTACTCTTGTAGGAGGACCTGTTAGTCGGATGTCAAAGATTCAAAACATAGTTTCTTTATCCACTATAGAAGCATAATATATAGTTTCCTCACATGCTTGCAAGGAAGCAATCTAGTTAAAGGGTTTTTGGGTGAGTTTGGAAGGATGCAGAACAAGGTGAAAATATTCTACGATAGTCAAAGTGTTATTCATTTGCCTAGAAATCAATCTTATCACAGTAAGAAAAAACATATTGTTATTAAATATCATTTTGTAAGACAAGTTATTGATGAAGGTGGAGTGGCTCTCGAAAAGGTCCATACACAAGAAAATTGTGCGGAAATGTTCATGAAACGAGTATTGTTAGAGAATTTGTGGTGGTGTTTGGCTTCTCTTAGCTTGTAGAAAAGGTTTTGAATAAACTTGGGCAATGTGATAAGGTAAATTGTTGTCAAGGTGTCAATTGTTGAACGACCGCCAACAGATTTTGTGAAAGATTTTCAGCTAAATTACAACGAATTAACAAAAATTTTGGATCTAAAAATGTGTAACTTGATATCTATAGCACATAGAGATAGGCCCTCTCCTCGGAATCTATAATTTTTTTGTTGTAGCAATAGATTGATTTATTTCCTTGTCCAGTGAACTTTTCCTTAACAAATCATGAGGGTTTTACAACTTATTTTTTGTGTGTTTTTTTCTCTTTATTTTTTGTAATTTGCTAATGCATTCTAATATGACTAGATATCACATTATAATATGCAAAACACGCGGAGGAATTGTTATATATATGATTTTTTTGTTTTTCACAATGTATATAAATATATTGGTAATTTATCATTTGATATTTTTGTAATATATGTAATAAATTATAAATTATTAAGTTTTAAATTTTAAAATTTATATATTATAGTTTAATGGTTATAAGATAATTTTTGTATTTGAATATTATATTTAAAAAAGTTTTTAAACTTCTAAAAACTTAACAAATTTATCATGAATTTTGGATGAATAAAAATACTTTTTATATTTTAATTTTACATTTATTATTTATGATTTAAAAAATGGTTGACTTATTTTTACAATCAATACAATATTGCTGAAATTGAAAGGAAAATATTAGATTGTTTGTGAAATTTCCACGAACGTCACCATAAAATATTTTTTATATTTTAATTTTACATTTATTATTTATGATTTAAAAAAAGAAAGACTTGTTTTTACAATCAATACAATATTGCTGAAATTGAAAGGAAAATATTATATTGTTTGTGAAATTTCCACGAACGTCACCATAAAATATTTTTTATATTTTAATTTTACATTTATTATTTATGATTTAAAAAAAGAAAGACTTGTTTTTACAATCAATACAATATTGCTGAAATTGAAAGGAAAATATTAGATTGTTTGTGAAATTGCCACGAACGTCACCATAAAGCAACTAAGAATTGGACTTTCTTGAATGATTTTTTACATTTTAATTTTATTTTAGATATTATTTATAAAAGAAAACTTGTCAACTAAGAATTTGAGTTTCTTGAATGATTTTTTACATTTTAATTTTATTTTAGATATTATTTATAAAAAAAACTTGTTTTTATTGTCAATATAATATTGTTGATATTAAAAATAAAATATTATATTGTTTGTTAAATTGTCACTGGACCATATGAAGCAAGGATTTTACTTACTTTCATATTATTTTTTATATTTTAATTTTATGTTATATTAGTTATAATTAAAATAATATTAATAATTTTTTTTTTTTAATAATGGGTGGAGTGTTGATTATAAATTTTTAATGTTTCAAAGTTTTATATAAAATTTATCAAAAAATAATAATAAAATATTATATTATTTATGAAATTGATAAAAACTTCACAATAAAAATATATCTAAAAATTAGACTTTTTAAATGATTTTAATATTTCAATTTTATATAATTTTATTTATGAATGAAAAATAAATTCTTATTTATGATTGAAAAAAAATAATTATTCTCATCCTATGTTGAAAAGAAAATATTAAATTGTTTGTGAAATTGTTAGGAAAATAAACTAATCAACTAAAAACTAAACTTTCTTAAATTATTATTCATCATCATCAATAAATTAATCAACTAAAAACTAAACTTTGTTAAATTTTTCATCATCATCATCATCATTTCTTAAACTAAGTATATGTGATTTAAAAAAAATGAATTAATATCAACCAATGGTCAAATTTTTCATCATCATCATCATCATTTCTTAAACTAAGTATATGTGATTTTAAAAAATTGAATTAATATCAACCAATGGTCATCATTATTCTCCTACAGGTAGATAAAAATTAAAATCTTCTTTACATGAAAATCTTCTCTACATTAAATTATAAAAAATTAAATAAAAAATATTAATTATTAAAATATAAAACAATTACAAATAAAATTAATAATATATATAAAATTTTACCTCCACTAAAACGTTTTTAGTAATGAGCATTCAAATTAAGTTTTTCTCATAGAGAGAAAAGTGAAAAAGTAAAGAAATCGCATTTCAATGTAATAATCACAATTCAAATTTAATAACGTGGTCCCACTGAGTGAAATAATGTACGTCACCATGCAAATTCAAGTGTGAGAGATAATGTACATGACATTTCCTTGGAAGATTTTGTAATAAAAGATTAATAATTGAAATTTAATTAAAATATTTTATTATATAAATAAAAATAATTTGTTTAATTAATAAATATGTATAAATTTAATATAATAATAATTAATTTCTAATATAAAAATTTAATATTATAATAATATATGTTTTTAACTTTTAACTTCATTGAGAGTGTAATAACAATTTAATATATTATTATTGTAATAGTATATTTAGATTGAAAAAATATCTTATTCTTTACATTAAAAATTAATAATTATATATAATGGACATTTGAAATAAATTATTATTATTATTCTTAATCATTTAATTTATTTTAATGATTATTTTATTATTTAAATAAAAGTTTTTATATATATATATATATATATATATATATTGAATTTTA
>SNQJ01S0007596.1:103740-117200 GCA_010110895.2 Picea sitchensis
TCTTAATCATTTAATTTATTTTAATGATTATTTTATTATTTAAATAAAAGTTTTTATATATATATATATATATTGAATTTTAATAGTTTTGTTGAGTTAAAAGGTTAGAAAGGTAGGTCATGTAAGAATTTTTTTGAAATTGAGATTTAATTTTGGTATATAATAGATATTTTAAGAAAAAATGCTTTTCATCTTAAATTATTTTAATATCATAAAGAAAGGTGAAAAAGTTTTTCATCCCAAAATGTTTTATTAAAAAACTTAATAGATATATTTAAAAAAAAAAATCAATATGATATAAAAATTGTTTATTTATTAATTTAAATAATTTCTATATTATGTATTTTGCTTTATTTTATTGTAAATAAAAGATTGCATTACCATATGCTAACAAAAAGAAGAGACACACGTTTGAGGATACACCAAGACTCGCCACCTGTTCTGCCACATATGTGGAAACCAGAACTAGTGGACGACATTGTTCAAGGACCAGAAAGCGACACATGTCTGAAAAAAGAAAAGGACTCACCACCTATTTTGCCATATGCATGGAAACCAGAACAGGAGGTCGACATTGTTCAAGGAACAACTAATGAAACAGAGTCTAATTGCCACAAAAAACTTGTAGATAAAAATAGAGGAATTAACATTAAAGAGACTATACATGAGGCGAACTCGGGCATCCTTCCTAGTGAATTTGAAGGCGTATGGCTGACAGCATGTTGGGCATCGGCTTTTCGCAGGCTCGCTTGACAGGGAGTCGAACAAAACATCCATGCGCTTGCTGAGGATGTGCTGGTTTTGCAGCTGCTCTATCAAATCTCTTCTCATCTCAAAAATCAAGACCAAATGGTCCTCTATGAGCCTGCGGGAGCCGGGTAGATCGTAGCTTCCCAGAGCCAGGTGAACTTGCGCTCTTGTGTGTGTTTCTCGATGGGTTTCCTCGTCACTCTAGTAATCTCCCAATTTTATCCCCAGGTCCTCATCGTTGGGGTCGGCAGAATTCTTACAGTGATCCGGCATCAAAGGACCGATTTCCTCTTCTACTATACATCCTATCATGGCCGGCTCAAGGGAATTCAAAGGGATATTGGTACCTGTATGTGGCTGCTGCTCCATGGTGGTATTCTGCAAATTAGGTGGAATTTCCTCCCAATTAGAAGGAATATCCTCCTCCACTATGCAACCCCCATATATTTGCTTTGGGTTAGACATGTGAAACTCATCTTGAGCATCCTCACACCAGTTTTGACCAGAGTGGGGAGAGTGGGCAGAGCTACTTCCTGGATTGGGAAAGAGAGAGGTCTGTCATGTGCGTTGATGCCTGCCTACTTAACTGTAGTAGGTCGACCCACGTCGAGACTTCCCTCTCTCATGAGGCATGTAGAGGCTAAGCTCAAGGGGGGGAAATGACAGAGGAGAGGTCGAAAGTGATAATGGTGGACAAAAGGAGAGTTACAATGGATCTGCGTACTCGGAGCATAATAACCAGGGGAGAATTAAAAACTAAAGACATGTTCTGGAGATAAAAGCCACAACAAGTAGATACATGCATGATGATGAGGGAAGTGACGACATGGGTAGCCATGAATGTCAGGGCAATGCAACGTTGTTGTGTCATAAATGTACAAAAGGGCGAAGCTTGAATCACCATTAAGGCTACCAATCTGTCCCAATGGACTGAGCTCTACTTGAAATGAATGTTATACATTTCGAATAGATGAAAGAGGAGGGTGGCAGTGAGGGGATTTAACTTCCCTCGTTTCTAATGCACCATGTAACAAGCGTTCACCAGGTGTCACCCCATTCAGGGTATGTATTTTAATTTTAAATATAATTTAAAAAATTATTTAAATTTTGTATTAAAATTATTTATAAAAAACAATTAACATTTATTTCAAAACCAACTATATTAAATAAAAAACTTTACATAAAAAAAAGTGTTATATATTATGTTAGAAAAATCTTATCAAAATAGTAAATTTTCTATATGGATTGAAGTCAAATTTATGTTTGAAAAAACATGTTGAAAGAGTAATAATAAAAACAAGGGGAGCTATAAAGCAACAAGCTCCTGCTTTAATTGATAATTTAATACTTTAAGTGGTAATACTTGCAACAAGCTCCTGCTTTAATTGATAATTTAATACTTTAAGTGGTAATTTAAAGTAGTAGGTGAAGTCAAATTTATGTTTGAGAAATCATGTTGAAATAGTAATAATGAAAACAAGGAGAATTACAAAGCAACAAGCCTCTGCTTTAAGTGGTAATTTAAAGCCTTAAGTGGTAATTTAAAACCTTTGATAATGAAAGAGTGATTTTAGAGAAGGTCGTCTCCTTGGTAATTTAAAGCCTTTGACAATGAAAGAGTGATTTTTGAGAATGTTGTTTCTTCAACTCATGTCCACTCTCATGAGTGCAACTTGATTATAACGCTTAGTGAATTTTTCATAAGGTGCAAAGTGTATTTGTGCAATGGGTAATTTAATGTTTTTGACAAGGAGAGAGTGTAATTTTGGAGAATGTTGTTGCTTAAACTCATGTCTAAGGCTTACGTTCATGAGTGAAATCTGATTGTTCACGTATAGGATTTAAGCTCATGAGTGCAAAGTGGTTATAAGTTGTAGAATGCATTTTTTGTGGAGGTAGGACAATGGTTCTTGTATTTAATGGATTTAATAAGTTGAAGAGTGCCTATTTTGTCTAGTTGAGACAATGGTTCTTTTTCTTCAATGATTCTTGAAATCTATTCAAGGAATCTTTGATCTAGCTCTAGATAATTAGACACTTTTGCAATTGAAGGAAAATGACTTAATCATAAAAATTTGTACATTATGGTCGTGTTGGAAATACTAGTAATAAAAAATTTACTCAATATTCATAGATTTTGGTCGTGATGGAAATAGAAGTTAAAAGTGTGGTTTAAAGTGTATAGATTTAATAGAAGTTAGCAATTGCTTTACTTCAAATATGACCACGTGATTGCTTTAAAATTATTGAACAAGTTAACTTGATATTAATTTGATAAAGATGAGGCATAGATCATGTGGGCATTATATGCAACATAATTGTATGTCGTGTGATTTGTAGGTTAGTTGAAATCAACCCAAGTTGTGTGAGATACAAGTCAGTTGAAATCAAGCCAAGGCATTTATCTTAAATCAGTTAGGCCAGAATTATGGGAGTAGATCATTTGTGTTTGTAAAGTATATTTCAAATGCTCTAGTTGACTATAACTAGGTGTTACAATCTAAATTATATTTCAAATGCTCTGGTTGACTATAACTAGGCATTACAAAATATTTTTTACATGTATCGTGAGCCTTACAACTTAAAAGACTGTGGATATTAATTATAACCAACATGGTTCTTAGGTAATTATGGACACATTAATAGTTTATTGGGACTGTAACAGTGGCTTTTGAATTCGATGTTATCTTCTCAACTTCATTAGCTAACAACATGTCGTGGAAGAACTTCACCAAATGAATTTCACGTGTACAATGGATAAAATAGTTTTATGTCTGTCTGTATAGAGACACGTTATTAATTCCATGAACCAAGGTGGTCAAATAATTTTTCAATGGATAAAATGGTTTGATGTCTATCCTTATAAGAGACACATAATTAACTACATGTACCAAGGTGGTCAAATGAAACCCATTCATCAAAGAGATCAACACCGTTCTTCATAGCTCAACCATGTTTGGATGCAGTGTGTTTTGAATTTAATTGGGGCAAGTCCATGAAAATGGAATCTACTGGGATTGTGATAGAGGAGGAAACCTCGTAACTTAGCCCAATCATGCTCTTGTAAAAGAGTCGTAGAAATCCACATCCCACATTGAGTCCGAGTTGAGATGGAGGATGGAAGCCGTTCTCTTACATCAATGTCATGGTCAACAAGGAAACCAAGGTCGACTTAGCTGAGAATCAATTATTCATTTTGTGAATTCCATTTTTATTTATCCTTAGTATTTACAAAATGTCATTCTATGTTTTGGTTGTGTATCAGAGGATTATTTAATGTTGTAGGTTGTAATGGAGGCCGAGGAAAAGAGAATGGGAGAAGAAGAAAATGATACCCATTCATATATGTTTTATATTTTTAGGAGCTATATCAAATATCCAGAGCAACAGATAATTTTTAGGGAAATATGAAGCTATAAGTTAAACAACTTATGTGGGAATTAAGAGCACTTATACTCTTTAATGACATAAACTTTGCACAAAGGCTCTCGATTATAACCAAATTTGACCATTCTAAAAAGTACATCAATGGAAATGCAACATTGCGTACGGTTGGTTTGCTGCAGGAAATATAATGTTTTTGTGTTTTTGTTAATAACTTGATCAATTTGATGGAGTATTTGCCTGAATCCATTCTAATAACTTGATCAATTTCATGTAGTGTCTCCACGAATCCATGATGAGTATAGTTAATTTGAAAACTCTCATATCCTGTTGAATGAATACTATCAATGGTGCAAAGCCTAGGAAACTTGGTAATAGTTATGTATAGATCCACATGCAAAACATCTTCTAAATTCAAGTTTCATGATTTGAGGCCTCCACATTCTGAATGAGATCATCCCTAGCCTTGGTTTATGGGGATGCACAAAAAACCACTCTACCAATAATGTGTTTATTGGATGAAAAATTGTAGGAAATTGTGTTTGTAGCAGGGTTTCATTGTTCTATTTACAAGAGGGTTTCTTCTAGGTTTATGAGGAGATTTGTACACTGTCTGGAAAAGGGTTTCTGCTTAGTTTGGAATGCTTTTTCTAAATGGTTTAGATGAGGTTTTTTCTCTCTTTATTGGGTTAAACTCTATCAATTAAACATGTTTTATAAATATGCAGAATGTAAGTTCTAAATGAATCCATTCTTGATTTTTCCATATATTTATCTTACAACATTTCTAAAATATGTAAAATGTAATTCTCAATGAAGCCATTCTTGACTTCTCTACATATTTATCTTACAAAATTCCTTCTAATATTGTTATAGGTAAGTTTACACATTTCCTACTCTATGAAGGAGATAACTACAAGCTTAAGAACAAATTGAAATTTCTCCTTTCCTACTCTATGAAGGACATAACTACAATCTTAAGAACCAATTGAAATTTCCAAGAGAGATACACTCTAGTGATTGTGCTATAACACAATATTTATTGCAAGTCTTTCTTGCAAATTTACATGATTAAACTATCTATTTACTATTCATTTTCAAAATTGATAACAAAGACCATGAAAATTACCATCTATTAGGCTCATTTTGGCACGGATATGCATAATCCTTGGTATAGAGCGAATTATGAGAGACATGAATGTTAAAGAAAATATATTGATTTTGATGTTATATGAAGCCATTTGGTTTTTTGCAACCCAAGCCTTCCATTCATATTTTGACCTGATTGATTTATACACAACATTCTTTGAGAAAAATAAGAGCATTGCCTTTACTAATAATAGTTGTTATGCCTTCATACTGGTAATAATAGTTTCTATGCCTTCATACAGGACAGAAAAAGGAAGATAGAAAAAAAGAAAGGAAGACACAAAAGAATACACCGATTGCAATAGGTAAATATGTGTCCTTATAGTTTTTTTCTAGTCCATCAAGTCTATGAAAACAAAAGGAAAACAATATTAATAATGTTTTGATTCATGGTTTAATTATCTCAGATTTAAATTAGGTTCAAAAACAATATAATATTCTTGGCCTCCATAAACGCCCTTCAAAATTCTTATCTCATACCTGATATGCTTATGCACACATACCTGATATGCTTATGCACGCATACCTGATATGCTTATGTATGTTGTTTATTGAATGGCATGGTAGTTAGATACCCACAATATTCAACCACTAGAGACATAAAGCCCCAAATAGAATGCAATTATGAAGACGCAACATTGCATCTACAACTTTGACACTTATTTATCTTCATTGAAGTCGTCAAACTTCTTCAATAGATATAATAATTCTACCCTTCATCTTTCAATATGCATTCTACCAACGAAGTTTATGATCGACTCAGTCCAAACTATCTCCTTTAGTTTACGGGAGTTCATATGTCGTCCATGATACGTGGTCACTAAATGGCCTATATTCTTGCATAGAATATGCCCTGCATATATCACGGTATGGTAAGAAGATGACATTCTTGCATAGAATATGACCTGCATATATCATAGTATGGTAAGAAGATGATGCAACTTCTTGCATAGAATATGGCGTGCAAATAAGAGTGAAGTAGGAACCTATGAAATTGAAAGTGTTGTACGCAATAACTTATTGATAGTGAAGGGATAAGTTCATCTTCATCTAGGCAGGGAAACACAAGGCCAGCATGCCTACAACCAAACAATGTCAACTTGCCACAATGTGGCAACTCAAGAGAGACAACCATGTAAACCAAAAACTATAAAGTTACTTTGTGTTAATATTTCCTAACAACTAATGATACCAAACTAATGCTATAGAATCACTAGCATTAGTCGACCTCTTGTTCGGTATACTTATTAATTTGATACTTCCTAGACTCAAACATGAGGACAGTACTAATATAATTTGACTTTGTCTCGGGAAAAGCCCAAATAATACCTTAAAGTTTGTGATATATATCTTTTTTTTTTTTTTTAAAGAAACGGTTAAAAAAAATTATTAGAAAAGGGGTTGTGCCATGACAAAAGCATCTAGAGAGTACAAAATTTCAAAATGAGCAGAGTCATGTAGTAGAGTTACAGTGATCAAGAAGTCATTTAGCAGAGATTTGTTTGCAAGATCAAGAAGTCAATGTATGACCTAAAGCAATCTCCTAGGAAATGGTATAAGAAGTTTGATTCCTTCATGGTGAGCTAAAATTTCACAAGAAATGAGTATGGCCATTATGTTTACTCCAAAAGTTTAAATTGCATATTCATTATCTTGGTATTATGTCTTGATGATATGCTTATAGCAGGAAAAGGCATAGTTGATATTAATAGGTTGAAGGATCAGCTAGATAGGACATTTGATATGAAGGATCTAGGAGAAATAAAACAAATCTTGGGCATAGAAATACACAAAGATAGGGAAAATGGTAAGCATTGGTTATCACAATAGAGGTATGTGCAAATGCTACTCATGAGATTCGGTATGATTCATGTGAAACCTGTAAATATCCCTTTGGCTTCCCATTTTAATATTTCTTCAAGTTTATGTCCTAGTAATAAGGAAGAAAAGAATTATATGTCTTATGTACCTTATTCCATTGTAGAAGGAAGTTTGATGTATGCGATGGTAAGTACAAGACCAAATATTTCACATGCAGTCGGTGTTATCAATAGATACATGGAAAATCCAGGTAAAACAAATTGGGCAACAGTGAAATGGGTGCTTTGGTATCTGAGAGTCACAAATGATTATTGTATCACCTATAATGGTTGTAGTTATTTAGTCTGTGGTTATGTTGATTCAGATTTTGCAAGTGATTTGGACAGGAGGAGATCTACTCCAGGTTATGTCTTTACTCTTGTAGGAGGACCTATTAGTTGGATGTCAAAGATTCAAAACATAGTTTCTTTATCCACTATAGAAGAAGAATATATAGTTGCCTCACATGCTTGTAAGGAAGCAATCTAGTTAAAGGGTTTTTGGGTGAGTTTGGAAGGATGTAGAACAAGGTGAAAGTATTCTACGATAGTCAAAGTGTTATTCATTTGCGTAGAAATCCAACTTATCATAGTAAGACAAAACATATTGTTATTAAACACCATTTTGTAAGACAAGTTATTGATGAAGGTGGAGTGACTCTCGAAAAGGTCCATACACAAGAAAATTGTGCGGACATGTTCATGAAACTAGTATTGTTAGAAAATTTGTGATGGTGTTTGGATTCTCTTAGCTTGTAGAAGAGGTGTTGAATGAACTTGGGCAATGTGATAAGGTAAATTGTTGTGAAGAAGTCAATTAATGAACGAGTGACAACCGCCGACAAATTTTGTGCAAGACTTTCAAGTAGATTACAACGAATTAACCAAATTTTTGTATCTGGCAATTTGTAACTTAATATCTATAGCCCATAGAGCTAAACCTGATGGAAATCTATATTTTTTTTGTTTTAACAATAGATTGATTTATTTCCTTGTCTCGTGAACCTTTCCTTAACAAATCATGAGGGTTTTACCACTTACTTGTTGTGTATTTTTTTTCTCTTTGTCTTTTGTAATTTGCTAGTGCATTCTAATATGACTAGATATCACATTATAATATGCAAAACAACCGAGAAATGGTTATATATATGATTTTTTTGTTTTTCACAATATATATAAATATATTAGTAATTTATCATTTGATATTTTTTAATATATGTTATAAATTATAAATTATTAAGTTTTAAATTTTAGAATTTATATATTATATTTTAATGGTTATAACATATTTCTTATATTTTAATTTTATATTTAAAAAAGTTTTTAAACTTTTAAAAATTTAACAAATTTATCATGAATTTTAGATAAATAAAAAAGCCTTTTATATTTTAATTTTATATTTATGATTTAAAAAATCGAAGACTTTTTTACAATCAATACAATATTGTTGAAATTGAAAGGGAAATATTAGATTGTTTCTACTAAAGTCACCATAAAAGCATCAACTAAGAATTGGACTTTCTTGAATAAATTTTTACATTTTAATTTTATTTTAGATATTATTTATAAAACAAAACTTGTCAACCAAGAATTGGACTTTCTTGAATGATTTTTTACATTTTAATTTTATTTTAGATATTATTTATAAAACAAAACTTGTTCTTATTGTCAATGTAATATTGTTGATGTTGAAAGTAAAATATTATATTGTTTGTAAAATTGTCACTTGACCATACACTATGAAGCAAGGATTCTACTTACATTCATACTATTTTTATATTTTAATTTTATGTTATATTAGTTATAATTAAAATAATATTAATAATAATAGTTTTTAATAATGGATGGAGTGTTTATTATAAACTTTTAATGTTTCAAAGTTTTATATAAAATTTATTAAAAAATAACAACAAAATATTATATTATTTATGAAATTGCTAAACAATTGACAATAAAAATATAATTAAAAATTAGACTTTTTAAATGATTTTAATATTTCAGTTTTATATAATCTTATTTATGATTGAAAAAAAACTTATTCTCACCATATGTTGAAAAGAAAATATTAATTGTTTGTGAAATTGTTAGAACTTGACAATAAACTTATCAACTAAAAACTAAACTTTCCGTCGTCGTCGTCGTCGTCGTCGTCGTCGTCGTCGTCGTCGTCGTCATCATCATCATCATCATCATCATCATCATCATCATCATCATCATCATCATCATCATCATCATCNATCATCATCATCATCATCATCATCATCATCATCATCATCATCATCATCATCATCATCATCATCATCATCATCATCATCATCATTTCTTAAAGTATATGTGATTTTAAAGAAATGAATTAAGATCAACCAATGGTCTATTTTTTCCATCTTCCACCGTTGATTTTATAGAACTTTTTCATAATTGTTCCCTACACTTAGATAAAAATTAAGATCTTCTTTACATGAAAATCTTCTCTACATTGAATTATAAAAAAATAAATAAAAATATTAATTATTAAAATATAAAACAATGACAAATAAAAATTAATAATATATATATAATTTTACTTCCACTAAAACGTTTTTAATAATGACCATTCAGATTAAGATTAAGTTTTTCTCATAGAGAGAAAAGTGAAAAAGTAAAGAAATCACATTTCAATGTAATAATCACAATTCAAATTTAATGTGGTCCCACTAAGTGAAATAATGTACGTCGCCATAAAATTTAAAGTGTGAGCGATAATGTACATGAGATTTTCTTGGGAGATTTTGTAATAAAAAATTAATAATGAAAATTTATTTATATAAACAATTTTTTTTATATATAATTAATAAATATGTACAAATTTAATATAATAATAATTAATGTGTAATATAATAATAACATATGTTTTTAACTTTTAGGTTCATTGAGAGTGTAATAACAATTCAATATGTTATTATTGTAATAGTATATTTAAATTGAAAAAATATCTTATTTTTTATACTCAAAATTCATAATTACATATAATTACATATAATGAACATGGGTAACAAATTATTATTATTAGTCTTAGTTACATCATCTATTTTATTTTAATGATTATTTTATTATTTAAATAAAAGTGAATATATATAGAAAGTTTTAATAGTTTGGTTGAGTTAAAAGATTAGAAATAAGAATGAGGTTTTTTTAAATAAAAAAATCAAATTATAAGGTTTTCTAATATAAGTTTCACCTCAACAAAGTAGGATAATGGATTCAACCAGCTTAGTCTTGAGTTCCACACAGCAAGCACAAGGAACTTAGTTCAGCACATAGAAGGAAGGTCTTGAATGAACGGGTGGGTCGGTCTAATTGAGAGATTCCAGTAGAGAAAAGAAATCCATCGCAGATATCAGCCCAAGCTCGATATATATATATATATATATTCACTTTTAATAGTTTTCTTGAGTTAAAAGGTTAGAAAGGTAGGTTATGTTAGATTTTTTTTGAAATTGAGATCTAATTTGGGTATATACTAGAAATTTTAAGAGAAAGTGATTTTCATCTTGAACCATTTTAATATCATAAAGAAAGGTGACAAAGTTTTTCATCCCAAAATGTTTTATTAAAAAACTTAATAGATATATTTTAAAAAATATATCCAATATAATATAAAAATTATTTATTCTTTTATTTATTAATTTAAATAATTTCTATATTATGTATTTTAATTTTATTTTTTTTATTTTTGTAAATAAAAGATTGCATTACCTTATGCTAGCAAAAAGAACAGACACATGTCTGAGGATACACCAAGACTCGCCACCTGTTCTGCCACATATGTGGAAACCAGAACTGGTGGACGACATTGTTCAAGGACCAGAAAATGACACATGTCTGAAAAAAGAAAAGGACTCACCCCCTGTTCTTCCATATGCATGGAAACCAGAAAAGGCGGTCGACATTATTCAAGGACCAACTAATGAAATAGAGTTTATTTGCCACAAAAACCTTGTAGTTAAAACCAGAGAAATTAACAATAAAGAGACTATATGTGAGGCGAACCCGGGCGTCCATCCTGGCGAATTTTGAAGGCGTATGGCTGAAAGCATGTCGGGCATCGACTTTTCACAGGCTCGCTTAACATGGAGTCGAACAAAACATCCATTCTCTTGCTAAGGATGTGTTGGTTGTGAAGTTTCTCTGTCAAATCTCTTCTCATCTCAAAAATCAAGACCAAATAGTCCTCTGTGAGCCTGCAGGAGCCGGGTAGGTCGTGGCTACCCAGAGTCAGGTGAACTTGCACTCTTGTGTATGTTTCTCGATGGGTTTCCTCGTCTTTCCAGTAATATCCCCACATTATCCCTGGGTCCTCCTCATTGGGGTAAACATAATTCTTACAGTAATCCAACATCAAAGGAGGGATTTCCTCTTCTATTATACATCCTATCATGGTCGGCTCAAGGGAATTCAAATGGATACTGGTACCTATATGTGGTCGTTGCTCCATGGTGGTGTTTTGCAAATTAGGTGGAATTTCCTCTCAATTAGGAGGAATCTCCTCCTCCACTATGCAACCCCCATATATTTTCTTTGGGTTAGACGTGTGAAACTTAGCTTGAGTATCCTCACACCAGTTTTGACCAGAGTGGGGAGAGTGGGCTGAGCTACTTCCTGGATTGGGAAAGAGAGAGGTCGGTCCTGTGCGTCAATGCCTGCCTACTTGACTGTAGTAGGCCGATCCATGTTAGGACTTACCTCCCTCACGAGGCATTGAGAGGCTAAGCTCAAGGGGGGGAAATGACAATGGAGAGACTAGAAGTGATAGTGGTGGAAAAAAGGAGAGTTACAACGGCTTTGCGTACTCGGAGCATAACAACTAGGGGAGAATGAAAAACTAAAGAAAAGTTCTAGAGATAAAAGCTACAACAAGTAGATACATGCATGATGATGAGGGAAGTGACGACCTGGGTAGCCATGAATGCCAGGGTAATGCAACCTTGATTTCGTCATACCTATACCAAAGGGCCAAGATTGAATCACCATTAAGGCTACCAATATGTCCTGATGCACTGAGCTCTGCTTGAAATGAATGTTATACATTTTGAATAGATAGAGGAGGAGGGTGGCTACGAGGGGATTTAACTTCCCTCGTTTCCAGTGCACCATGTGAAAAGCATTCACCAGGTGTCACCCCATCTAGGGGTATGAATTTTTATTTTTTTTTGTAACTAGGGGAATCGGTAACAATGACAGTATCGTACTCGCATGACATAAGGTCGAATCCTGTCGGCTTCCTTATAACCCCTAGGGAGAATCACATCCCCCACAAGAACGCCTCCAGATAAATCAAGGTGAGAATCGAACTTGAAACCTCTTTTTACATATTTCCTTCCATTTACATGGTACTTGCCAACCGGTCTACACCCCTGCAAACGTATTTTAATTTTAAATATAATTTAAAAATTATCTAAATTTTATATTAAAATTATTTATTAAAAAAAATTAACATTTATTTCAAAACAAACTATCTTAAATAAAGAACTTTACATCAAATAAACTACTATATATTATGTTAGAAAAATCTTATCGAAATAGTCAATTTTCTATATGGATTCAAGTCAAATTTATGTTTGAAAAATCATGTTGAAAGAGTAATAATGAATAAAAAAGGGGAGTTATAAAGAAACAAGCTCCTGCTTTAATTTATAACTTAATACTTTAAGTGGTAATTTAAAGTATTAGGTGAAGTCAAATTTATGTTTGAAAAATCATGTTAAAATAGTAATAATGAAAACAAGGAGAATTACAAAGTAACAAGCCTCTACTTTAAGTGGTAATTTAAAGCGTTAAGTGGTAATTTAAAACCTTTGATAATAAAAGAGTGATTTTAGAAAAGGTTGTTGCCTTGGTAATTTAAAGCCTTTGACAATGAAAGAGTGATTTTGGAGAAGGTTTTTTCTTCAACTCATGTCCACTCTCATGAGTGCAACTTGACTATAATGCTTAGTGAATTTTTCATAAGGTGCAAAGTGCATTTGTGAAATGGTTAATTTAATGTTTTTGACAAGGAGAGAGTTTGATTTTGGAGAAGATTGTTGTTTCAACTCACGTCTAAGGCTTACGCTCATGAGTGAAATTTGATTGTTCACGTATAGGGTTTAATCTCATGAGTGCAAAGTGGCTATAAGTTGTAGAATGCATTTTTTGTCGAGGTAGGACAATGGTTCTTGTATTTAATGGATTTAATAAGTTGAAGAGTGCATATTTTGTGTAGGTGAGACAATGGTTCTTTTTCTTCAATGATTCTCGAAATTTATTCAAGGAAGCTTTGATCTAGCTCTAGATAATCAA
>SNQJ01S0007596.1:117751-133392 GCA_010110895.2 Picea sitchensis
AGATTAGAAAGGTAGGTTATGTAAGATTTTTTTTGAAATTGAGATCTAATTTGGGTATATACTAGACATTTTAAGAGAAAGTGATTTTCATCATGAACCATTTTGATATCATAAAGAAAGGTGACAAAGTTTTTCATCCCAAAATGTTTTATTAAAAAACTCAATAGATATATTTTAAAAAATATATCCAATATAATATAAAAATTATTTATTTATTAATTTAAATAATTTCTATATTATGTATTTTTATTTTATTTTATTTTTTATTTTTGTAAATAAAAGATTGCATTACCTTACACTAACAAAAAGAACAGAAAAATGTCCGAGGATACACCAAGACTCGCCACCTGTTCTGCCACATATGTGCAAACTAGAACTGGTGGACGACATTGTTCAAGGACGAGAAAGCGACACATGTCTGAAAAAAGAAAAGGACTCGCCCCCTGTTCTTCCATATGCATGGAAAACAGAAAAGTCGGTCGACATTATTCAAGGACCAACTAATGAACCAGAGTTTATTTTCCACAAAAACCTTGTAGTTAAAACCAGAGAAATTAACAGTAAAGAGACTATACGTGAGGCGAACCCAGGCATCCATCCTGGTGAATTTTGAAGGCGTATGGCTGACAGCATGTCGGGCATCTTCTTTTTGCAGGCTCGCTTGACATGGAGTCGAACAAAATATCCATGCGCTTGCTAAGGATGTGTTGGTTGTGAAGTTTCTCTGTCAAATCTTTTCTCATCTCAAAAATCAAGACCAAATGGTCCTCCGTGAGCCCACAGGAGCTGGGTAGATCGTGGCTACCCAGAGTCAGGTGAACTTGCACTTTTGTGTATGTTTCTCGATGGGTTTCCTCATCACTCCAGTAATATCCCCACTTTATCCCTGGGTCCTCCTCATTGGGGTCAACATATTTCTTACAGTAATCCAGCATCAAAGGAGGGATTTCCTCTTCTATTATACATCTTGTCATGGCTGGCTTAGGGGAATTCAAATGGATACCAGTACCTATATGTGGTCGTTTCTCCATGGTGGTCTTTTGAAAATTAGGTGGAATTTCCTCTCAATTAGGAGGAATCTCCTCCTCCACTATGCAACCCCCATATATTGTCTTTGGGTTAGACGTGTGAAACTTAGCTTGAGCATCCTCACAGAAATTTTGACCAGAGTGGGGAGAGTGGGCCGAGCTACTTCATGGATTGGGGAAGAGAGAGGTCAGTCTTGTGCGTCGATGCCTGCCTACTTGACTGTAGTAGGCTGATCCATGTTAGGACTTACCTCCCTCACGAGTCATGGAGAGGCTAAGCTCAAGGGGTGGAAATGATAGAGGAGAGACTAGAAGTGATAGTGGTGGACAAAAGGAGAGTTACATTGGCTTTGCGTACTCGGAGCATAACAACTAGGGGAGAATGAAAAACTAAAGACAAGTTCTAGAGATAAAATCCACAACAACTAGATACATGCATGATGATGAGGGAAGTGACAGTCTGGGTAGCCATGAATGCCAAGGTAATGCAACCTTGATTTTGTCATACCTATACCAAAGGTCCAAGATTGAATCACCATTAAGGCTACCAATATGTCCCGATGCACTGAACTCTGCTTGAAATGAATTTTATACATTTCTAATAGACAGAGGAGGAGGGCGGAGACGAGGGGATTTAACTTCCCTCATTTCCAGTGCGCCATGTGACAAGAATTCACCAGGTGTCACCCCATCTGGGGGTATGTATTATAATTTTTTTTTGTAACTAGGGGAATCGGTAACAACGATAGTATCGTACTCGCATGACACGAGGTCGAATCCTGTCGGCTTCCTTATAACCCCTAGGGAGAATCACATCTCCCACAAAAACGCCTCCAGATAAATCGAGGTTAGAATCGAACTTGAGAACTCTTTTTACATATTTCCTTCCATTTACACGGCACTTGCCAATCGGTCTACACCCCTGCAGTCGTATTTTACTTTTAAATATAATTTAAAAATTATCTAAATTTTATATTAAAATTATTTATAAAAAAAAAAATAACATTTATTTCAAAACAAACTATCTTAAATAAAGAACTTTACATCAATAAACAGTTATATATTATGTTAGAAAAATCTTATCGAAATAGTCAATTTTCTATATGGATTGAAGTCAAATTTATGTTTGAAAAAGCATGTTGAAAGAGTAATAATGAATAAAAAAGGGGAGTTATAAAGCAACAAGCTCCTGCTTTAATTGATAACTTAATACTTTAAGTGGTAATTTAAAGTATTAGGTGAAGTCAAATTTATGTTTGAAAAATCATGTTAAAATGGTAATAATGAAAACAAGGAGAATTACAAAGCAACAAGCCTCTACTTTAAGTGGTAATTTAAAGCGTTAAGTGGTAATTTAAAACCTTTGATAATAAAAGAGTGATTTTAGAAAAGGTTGTTTCCTTGGTAATTTAAAGCCTTTGACAATGAAAGAGTGATTTTGGAGAAGGTTTTTTCTTCAACTCATGTCCACTCTCATGAGTGCAACTTGACTATAATGCTTAGTGAATTTTTCATAAGGTGCAAAGTGCATTTGTGAAATGGTTAATTTAATGTTTTTGACAAGGAGAGAGTTTGAGTTTGGAGAAGATTGTTGTTTCAACTCACGTCTAAGGCTTACGCTCATGAGTGAAATCTGATTGTTCACATATAGGGTTTAATCTCATGAGTGCAAAGTGGCTATAAGTTGTAGAATGCATTTTTTGTGGAGGTAGGACAATGGTTCTTGTATTTAATGGATTTAATAAGTTGAAGAGTGCATATTTTGTGTAGGTGAGACAATGGTTCTTTTTCTTCAATGATTCTCGAAATTTATTCAAGGAAGCTTTGATCTAGCTCTAGATAATCAAATAGTTTTGCAATTGAAGGCAAATGACTTAATCATAAAACTCTGTACATTATGGTCGTGATGGAAATACTAGTAATGAAATTTTTACTCAATATTCATAGATTTTGGTCATGATGAAAATAGAAGTTAAAAGTGCGGTTTAAAGTGCATAGATTTAATAGAAGTTAGCAGTTGTATTACTTCAAATATGACCACGTGATTGTTTTAAAATTATTGAACAAGTTAACTTGACATTAATTTGATAAAGATGAGGCATAGATCACGTGGGCATTATATGCAACATAAATTTATGTCATGTGAGTTGTAGGTTAGTTGAAATCGACCCAAGTTGTGTGAGATACAAGTCAATTGAAATCAAGCCAAGTCATTTATCTTAAATCAGTTAAGCCAGAACTATGGGAGTAGATCATTTGTGTTTGTAAAGTATATTTCAAATGCTCTAGTTGACAATAACTAGGTGTTACAATCTAAATTATATTTCAAATGCTATGGTTGACTATAACTAGGCATTAGAAAACATTTTTAACATTTATCGTGAGCCTTACAACTTTGAGAGACTATGGATATTAATTATAACCAAGATGGATCTTGGGTAACACATTAATAGTTTATCGGGAGTGTAATAGTGGATTTTAAATCCCACTCTATCCTCTCAACTTCATTGGCTAACAACACGTCATGGCAAAACTTCACCAAATTAATTTCACCTGTACAATGGATAAAATAGTTTTATGTCTATCTATATAGAGACAGGGTATTAATTCCGTGAACCAAGGTGGTCAAATAATTTTTCAATGGATAAAATGGTTTTATGTCTATCCTTATAAGAGACACATAATTAACTGCATGTACCAAGGTGGTCAAATGAAACCCATTCATCAAAGTGATCAACACCGTTCTTCAGAGTTCAACCATGTTTGGATGCAATGTGATCTTAATTTAATTGGGACAAGTCCATGAAAATGGAATCTACAGGGATTGTGATAGAGGAGGGAAACCTCGAAACTTGGCCCAATCATGTTCTTGTAAAAGAGTCGCAGAAATCCATATCCCACATTAAGTCCAAGTTGAGATGGAGGATGAAATCCATCCTCTAACATCAATGTCATGCTCAACAAGGAAACCAAGGTTGACTTAGCTGAGAATCAATTATTCATTTTGTGAATTCCATTTTTATTTATCTTTAGTATTTACGAAATGTCATTCTATGTATTAGTTGTGTCTCAGAGGATGATTTAATGTTGTAGGTTGTAATGGAGGTTGAGGAAAAGAGAATGGGAGAAGCAAAAAATGATACACATGCATATATCTTTTATAGTTTTAGGAGCTATATCAAATATCCAGAGCTGAAGTTAATTTTTAGGGAAATATGAAGCTATAACTTAAACAACTTCTATGGAAATTAAGAGGGCTTATACTCTTTAATTCCCTATAATTTGCACAAAATCTCTCGATTATCACCAAATTTGACCTTTCTAAAAAATACATCAAGGGAAATGTAGCATTGCATACGGTTGGCTGCAGGAAATATAATGTTTTTGTGTTTTTGTTAATAACTTGATCAATTTGATGGAGTATCCGCCTGAATCCATTATAATAACTTGATCAATTTCATGTAGTGTCTCCCCGAATCCATGATGAATACAGTTAATTTGAAAAATCTCATATCCTATTGAATGAATACTTTCAACGTTGCAAATCTTGGGAAACTTGGTAATAATTATGTACAAATCCACATGTAAAAAATCTTCTAAATTCAAGTTTCATGGTTTGAGGCCTCCACATTCTAAATGAGATCATCCCTAGCCTTGGTGTACGGGGATGCACAACAAACCACTCTACCAAGAACATGTTTATTGCATGAAAAATCAAAGGAAATTGTGTTTGTAGCAGGGTTTCATTATTATATTTACATGAGGGTTTCTTCTAGGTTTATGAGGAGATTTCTACATGGTCTAGAAAAGGGTTTTTGCTCAGTTTCGAATGCTTTTTCTACACGGTTTGGATGAGGGTTTTTCTCTGTTTATTGGGTTCATCTCTTTCAATTAAACATCTTTTATAAATATGAAGAATGTAAGTTTTGAATGAATCCATTCTTGAGTTTTCCATATATTTATCTCACAACATTTCTAAAATATGTAAAATGTAATTCTCAATGAATCCATTCTTGACTTGTCTACATATTTATCTTACAAAATTCCTTCTAATATTGTTAGAGGTAACTTTACACCTTTCCTACTCTATGAAGGAGATAACTACAAGCTTAAGAACAAATTGAAATTTCTCATTTCCTACTCTATGAAGGACATAACTACAATCTTAAGAACCAATTGAAATTTCCAAGAGAGATACACTCTAGTGATTGTGCTATAACACAATATTTATTCCAGATCTTTCTTGCAAATTTACATGATTAAACTATCTACTTACTATTCATTTTCAAAATTGATAACAAAGACCATGAAGATTACCATCTATTAAGCTCATTTTGGCACGGATATGCATAATCCTTGGTATAGAGAGAATTATGAGAGACATGAATGTTAAAGAAAATATATTAATTTTGATGTTATATGAAGCCATTTGGTTTTTTTCAACCCAATCCTTCCATTCATATTTTGACCTGATTGATTTATACACAACATTCTCTTAGCAAAATAAGAGTGTTGCCTTTACTAATAATAGTTGTTATGCCTTCATACTAGTAATAATAGTTTCTATGCCTTCATACAGGAAAAAAAAAAGGAAGATAGAAAAGAAGAAAGGAAGACATAAAAGAATACACCTATTGCAATAGGTAAATATGTGTCCTTATAGTTTTTTTCTAGTCCATCAAGTCTACGAAAAAAAAAAGGAAAACAATATTAATAATGTTTTGATTCATGGTTTAGTTATCTCAGATTTAAATTAGGCTCAGAAACAATATAATATTCTTGGCCTCCATAAACTCCCTTCAACAGTCTTATCTCATACCTGATATGCTTATGCATGCACACCAGATATGCTTATGTACGTTGTTTATCGAATGACAATGTAGTTAGATACCCACAATATTAAACCACTAGAGACATAAAGCGCCAAATAGAATGCAATTATGTTAAGCCCTAAATAATGGCTCATTACCCATTACTTGGGGCATATTACATTAGTAATGTTATTTTATTTATGTCGGCTTTATTCCATTAGTTGTAATTATACCTCCTAGTCTCCTATATATACCAAGAAGACATTTTGATTTTGAATCATCTTGTAATTGTACATTTATGTGGGCATAAGAAGGTTTCCCCCTTGAAGAGGCTTATTATCTGAATTTCTCTCTTTTGCAAGTTCTGAGGTTTTTCTATGCTATATTGATATTTGGTTCTTAACTTGAACTGCGGATGTGGCAGAATACCAAGCAGAGATGGGTGTATGAATGGCTCATGAAGAAGCCGAAGGCAAAATGGCCAGTCAAGGAGTTGATGGCTAGAAGACAACGTAGGCTATTGAAAGGATGGTTGAGGCAGGTTGAAAACCTCGATGGACCTAAGGAAATGGTTCAGATATGTGAACCGGAGACTGGGAAAATTCTCGGTGAAGAGAGTGAAATGGGATCAGTTGAAGATCTCAAGAACTGCCAGGAGGGCAGAGAAGAAATTCCAGTTTGCCAGGTGGGCAACGAGTTGAGATCGCTGTAGGATCTCACACACTGTCATGGGGACAGCCAAGGAATTTCACATTGCCAGTTGGGCAATGATATGAGATCGCTGCGGGATCTCGAAGACTGCCAGGAGGGTAGTGGAAGCATCCCATATTTCCAGGTGGGCAAGGATGAGTAGATGAGGCTATCTGAGGGTCTCATGAACTCAAGAGTGAGTCGGAATCAGCTGGAGGAGCTGAAAGAGGATGAAGATTCATGTGGTTTTCCCATCCATGTGAATGAAGATGATGACAAGTTAAAAAATTGCACCATCCGAGAGGAAGATTGGAGGAATCTTCTGATGATTGGGGGAATCGAGATATTCCTACCACTTGCCCAGGAGGAGGTAGAAATATGGGTTGCAGATACAGTAACAGTAGAAGTAGAACAGCCAGTTGCGACTGTCAAGGAAGGAGAATTGGAGCAGGTGTTTGAGACTGCCCAAGCAGAAGCAAGAGAGGGGAATGAGCATTCGGAGGAATGGATCAACATATTCAGCCAGGAAGCTGAAGAAGTTGTAGCACTGAAGCTGACAGCAGAAGAAGTAGCAGAGGATGATGAGCATTCCAAGGAATGGCTCAATATTTTCAGCCAGGGGACTGAAAAGACTGCAACATGGGAGTTTGCAGAAGAAGAGGAAACAGACAGCACTAGTCTGGTTGATCTGTATGAACAGATTGAAGCCCTGGAGAGAAGGGTGAAAGTGCAGGGTAGGCACATCCAACAGGTGAAGTTGGAAACTGATGAAGAAAGCATGGGAGATTACAGTGATCTGCCCATGTGCCAAAAAGTTTTGCAGCTGAGGAGACTGCATGAACAAAGCCAGCCATTGGAGCAGCTGGACCGAGTGATAGAAGACATCAGAAGGCTGATGGTAGATTTAGCAGGAACTGCCAGCAAGGAGAAGCTGGGAATAAGAGAAGCAACAACAGCAACAACAAATAGATGGAGCAGATGAACAACTCCAGAGGATGATTTGGGATCTAGGAGGATTTCAACATCAGAGATGGGAAGCTCATGAGCAGGAGCTCATGAATTTTGCAGCTGAGGAGTATGATGCAGGAGTATCTCTCCACATCAGCCAGCCAACCAGCCAGCCATGTCAAGCGCACGCATTCAAAGCTAAAGAGAGGTGTCATCCTCATTTTGATTTAGAAATTGAATGTAATTAAATGTTTAGGCTGTTGAGCTGTGAAGCTGTGCCCTTATGCAAGCTATAGATAAATAGGCCTTTAATGTTTTGTAAGGCTGAGATCTAGATTCGATGTTGGACTAGACAACCCATTCAATGTAATTGAATAGGGTAGGTAGATTGGAGGGAAGAGCTCGAAGAGCGTCCTCATGTTAAAAGAATCAATTGTATCTCTGGAGAGGTAGTTGTAAATAGATAGGAGAGAGTCTGCGAGTAGAGAGCAGAAGAAAAGGAGCCGAGACCTTGTTACAGGTCGTGCTCAGGAACACTTTGTAAAGACATGTGTTTTCCATATTTAATACAAAGAGCATCTTTTCCTGCATGATTATGTGTTAAATGAATGTCTGTGAGTGTTCTTCATATGATATGAATGTATGTTGTAGATGTCTGCTGTAGGTTTGCATTTGCAGGAGTGTGTGTGATTTTAGGTGAAGGTCTTTGGGGTTTCATGCCAAGAGGGCGTGATAGAGTACTGCGGTCTCTGAATACCAGTGCTCTAAAGCACTTCTGAACACTGCGGGTTCAGACAAAGATGTGCTGCGGCACAATAGCTGAAATCAACAACTCAGGAAAGACCTATAAGGTTGCTGAACACCTTGGAGGCAAGGCTATGTAGGGAAAACACAGTTGCAGACATAAGCTCTGAGGAGTTATGTGAAGCTCTGCCAGGTGGGCATCAAGCCAGTGCAAGGAGTGCACAGAGGAAGAACTCTGCGGTGGGTTCTTAAGAAGTCAGAATCACTAAGGATTCTGAGAACTCTACCAAAAGGGCATTGAACAGGCGTATAAGTGGACAGAAAGAAAATAGAACTGCTGGATGTTTTGTGAGAAGATACTCTGCCATGTGGGCATTGAGACATTGTGCGAATAGGAACAGAGAGAAGAGAACTCTTTGAGTTCTATATTCTGAAGGAAGAATCCACTGAGGGATCTTCACAAGGTTGTTGAACACCCTGATAGACTCAGCACTAGGTTTCTTGAGGGAGGATAGCTAGGAGGGCATCTACATTCTCCATTTGAGGGAGAAAAGAAGAGAAGGACTGAGTTTCCTTGGAGGTTGAAGCTATAGGAAAGCTCAGGGCGGATAGCACCTTCGAGTGCATGTGAATACTCTGTAGAGGCGCATGAGTTGAAGAATCCTTCAAGGATTCGAAAGGAACAAGCTCAGGAGGAATAGTGTCATTGAAGAGCGTAGACGAGGACTCAAATTGTGGACATGAGTGAAACATTGAAGGACTACTACTGCAGGTGTGCGCAGGGTCAAAGGGATTCAAACACTTAGACATGTTTGAAGGTTTCCGCAAGGAGTGCATGCAAGGGTCTTTTATAAAAGCTCAGGAAGGGTAAGACCTTCAAATCCATTGAAGGGAAGCGCAGGGAAGCTGCAACTAGAAGTTTGTAAGAAGCGTCGCAAGTTTTCACGCAGGTGGACGATTCCCACGGAGGAACACTTGGTCATTCACAGTAAATCGCCACGTAAGGATGGACAAACGGTATTCTCTAAGGAGAATCCACAAATTTCCATGAGCCGTTAGATCTCACGGAGGTGCAGGGGAGATACGACGAAGTATTCCCAAGGTTTAAAGCTCAGGAGGGGTAAGACCATTGATCCGAGCCACAGGAGCTGTCAGATTTACACGTAAAATCGTGTATTAGGGTTTCGTGGGTTGAACTCTGTGAACATAGCAACAGGAATCGCGATATTGCGATACGCGATATCCCGATAGGTACGAGAAGAGTGTGGGGCCACAGGAGTCAGAGTGGTGGAGAGGTGGCATAATATATTGGGGTTTCGTGGTGAGAAGTCCCGAAACATTCGCGATACCACGAAGTTTGAAATGCCGATGGAGTGAAGGCGTTGAAAAGTCAAACTCACGCGGTTGTCGAAGTTTCGGCATATCGGGATTCGGGGGTCGGAGAACCGATTTGCTCAACATCGTGAGCGTCGAATTCACAATAGGGAAAGTCCCAATAGAAGAGGAAAAGGTCAGTGTTGACTGGTTGTCGGGTTTCGTAGATTCGTGAAATGAAAGGTCGACCACTAGACTTGCAAAGTTGTGAAGTCCGATCTCCTAAGTGGAAAGAGGGGATCGTGCGAGAGTTCTGTGGGTGCAGATTTCCCGATAGGGAAATAGAAGAACATTTGAGTTCTTCACACCGTGTGAAAGGAGAATATCCTGTGAGCGGACGAGTTTGTGAGCACGTGCTGCGTCAGGTTTGGTATCAGAGCCTGATTCTTGTCTATATATTTCAGACAAGGGAGGCATAAGAGGTAAGGAGCACTCTGATACACAACGTCAGTTTGGTATCAGATAAAGAACTTTGTTTGTATATTTCAAGCAGAGGGAGAAGCCAAAGGAAGAAAGATAGAGTGTTGGAGGCTCTGTGATGGTTGTTCGCAGGCAAGCAACAATCAAGAAGACAGTCAGCAGGACTGCAGGATGAAGCTGGAAACACTCGGGTTGCAAAGTGACAACAGCAGGTTTGCCAGGAAGGCAGACATAGACAACACCATGGCTACTGAGGGCCATAGGTATGCTAGGAGGAAAAACCCGGAGTTGATGAGCACAGCCGAAAGGGCGAAAGAACTTGCCGACATCAGGGAAAAAATGGAAGAACTTGAACTGTGGATGCGACAGAATACCAAGTAGAGATGGGTGTATGAATGGCTCATGAAGAAGCCGAAGGAAAAATGGCCAGTCAAGGAGTTGATGGCTAGAAGACAGCGTAGGATGTTGAAAGGATGGTTGAGGCAGGCTGAAAACCTCGACGGACCTAAGGAAATGGTTCAGATATGTGAACCTGAGACTGGGAAAATTCTCGGTGAAGAGAGTGAAATGGGATCAGTTGAAGATATCAATAACTGCCAGGAGGGAAGAGAAGAAATTCTAGTTTTCCAGGTGGGCAACGAGTTGAGATCGTTGCGGGATCTCACAGACTGTCATGGGGACAGCCAAGGAATTTCACATTGCTAGTTGGGCAATGATATGAGATCACTGCGTGATCTCGAAGACTACCAGGAGGGTAGTGGAAGCATCCCATATTGCCAGGTGGTCAGGGATGAGTAGATGAGGCTGTCTGAGGGTCTCATGAACTCAAGAGTGAGTCGAAATCAGCCAGAGGAGCTGACAAAGGATGAAGATTCATGTGGTTTTCCCAGCCATGTGAATGAAGATGATGACAAGTTAAAAACTTGCACCATCCGAGAGGAAGATCGAAGGAATCTTCTGATGATTGGGGGAATCGAGATATTCCTACCACTTGCCCAGTAGGAGGCAAAAATCTAGGTTGTAGATACAACAACAGTAGAAGCAGAACAGCCAGTTGTGACTGTCAAGGAAGGAGAATTGGAGCAGGTGTTTGAGACTGCCCAAGCAGAAGTAAGAGAGGTGAATGAGAATTCAGAGGAATGGCTCAACATATTTAGCCAGGAAGCTGAAGAAGCTGTAGCACTGAAGCTGACAACAGAAGAAGTAGCAGAGGATGATGATCATTCCAAGGAATGGCTCAATATTTTTAGCTAGGGGACTGAAAAGACTGCAACATGGGAGTTTGCAGAAGAAGAGGAAACATACAGCACTAGTTTGGCTTATCTGTATGAACAGATTGAATCCCTAGAGAGAAGGGTGAAAGTGTAGGGCAGGCACATCCAACAGGTGAAGTTGGAAACTGATGAAGAAAGCATGGGAGATCACAGTGATCTGCCCATGTGCCGAAAATTTTTGCAGCTGAGGAGACTGCATGAACAGAGCCAGCCACTGGAGCAGCTGGACCGAGTGATAGAAGACATCAGAAGGCTGATGGTAGATTCAGCAGGAACTACCAGGAAGGAGAAGCTGGGAAGAAGATAAGCAGCAGAAGTAGCAGAAAATAGATGGAGCAGATGAACAACTCCAGAGGATGATTTGGGATCCAGGAGGATTTCAACATTAGAGATGGGAAGCTCATGAGAAGGATCTTATGAATTTTGCAGCTGAGGAGTATGATGTAGGAGCATCTTTCCACGTCAGCCAACCAGCCAGCTAGCCACGTCAAGCACACTCATTCAAAGCTGAAGAGAGGCGTCGTCCTCATTTTGATTTAGAAATTGAATGTAATTAAATGTTTAAGCTGTTGAGCTGTGAAGTCATGCCTTTGTGCAAGCTGTAGATAAGTAGGCCTTTAATGTTTTCTAAGGCTGAGATCTAGATCTGATGCTGGACTAGACAACCCATTCAATGTAATTGAATAGGGTAGGTAGATTGGAGGGAAGAGCTCCAAGAGCCTCCTCATGTTAAAAGAATCAATTGTATCTCTAGAGAGGTAGTTGTAAATAGATAGGATAGAGTCTGCGAGTAGAGAGCAGAAGAAAAGGAGCCGAGACCTTGTTACAGGCCGTGCTCAGGAAAACTTTGTAAATACAGGCGTTTTCCATATTTAATACAAAGAGCAGTTTTTCCTGCATGATTATGTGTTAAATGAATGTCTGTGAGTGTTCTTCATATGATATGAATGTATGTTGTAGATGTATGCTGTAGGTTTGCATTTGCAGGAGTGTGTGTGATTTCAGGTGAAGGTCTTTGGGGTTTCATGCCAGGAGGGCATGACAAAGTACTGCAGTCTATAAATACCGATGCACTGAAGCACTTCTAAACACTGCGGGTTCAGACAAAGACGTGCTGCGGCACAATAGCTAAAATCAACAACTCAGGAAAGACCTATAAGGTTGTTGAACACCTTGGAGGCAAGGCTGTGTAGGGAAAACACAGTTGCAGACAGAAGCTCTGAGGAGTTATGTGAAGCTCTGCCAGGTGGGCATCGAGCCAGTGCAAGGAGTGCACAGAGGAAGAACTCTGCGGTGGGTTCTTAAGAAGTCAGAATTACTAAGGATTTTGAGAACTCTACCAAAAGGGAATTGAGAAAGCGTATAAGTGGACAGAAAGAAAATAGAACTACTTGATGTTTTGTGAGAAGATACTCTGCCATGTGGGCATTGAGACATTGTGCGGATAGGCACAGAGAGAAGAGAACTCTTTGAGTTCTATATTCTAAAGGAAGAATCCACTGAGGGATCTTCAAAGGGTTGTTGAACACCCTGATAGACTTAGAACTAGGTTGCTTGAGGGAAGGATAGCCAGGAGGGCATCTACATTCTCCATTTGAGGGAGAAAAGAAGAGAAGGACTGAGTTTCCTTGGAGGTCGAAGTTAAAGGAAAGCTCAGGGCGGATAGCACCTTCGAGTGCATGTGAATACTCTGCAGAGGCGCATGAGTTGAAGAATCCTTCAAGGATTCGAAAGGAACAAGCTCAGGAGGAATAGCGTCGTTGAAGAGCGCAGACGAGGACTCAGATTGTGGACCTAAGTGAAACATTGAAGGACTGCTGCTGCAGGTGTGTGCAGGGTCGAAGGGATTCAAACACTTAGACGTGTTTGAAGGTTGCCGCAAGGAGTGCGTGCAAGGGTATTTTATAAAAGCTCAGGAAGGGTAAGACCTTCAAATCCATTGAAGGGAAGCGCAGGGAAGCTATGNCGGAGGAACACTTGGTCATTCGCAGTAAATCGCCAAGTAAGGACGGATAGACGGTATTCTCTGAGGAGAATCCATGAATTTCCATGAGCTGTTAGATCTCGCGAAGGTGCAGGGGAGATACGGCTAAGTATTCCCAAGGTTCAAAGCTCAGGAGGGGCAGGACCGTTGATCCGAGCCACAGGAGCCGTCGGATTTACACGTGAAATCGTGTATCGGGGTTTCGTGGGTTGAACTTCGTGAACATAGCAACATGAATCATGATATTGCGATACACGATATATCGACAGGTACGAGAAGAGTGTGGGGCCACAGGAGTCAGAGTGGTGGAAAGGTGGCATAATATATCGGGGTTTCATGGCGAGAAGTCCCGAAACATTCGCATTAGGATTCGCGATACCGCGAAGTTCGAAATGCTGATGGAGTGAAGGCGTTGAAAATTCAAACTCGCACGGTTGTCGGAGTTTCGGCATATCGGGATTTGGGGGTCAGAGAACCGAATTGCTCAACATCGCGAGCGTCGAATTCACGATAGGGAAAGTCCCGATAGAAGAGGAAAAGGTCAGCGTTGACTGGTTGTCGAGTTTCGTAGATTCGTGAAACCAAAGGTCGACCACTAGAATCACAAAGTTGTGAAGTCCGATCTCCCGAGTGGAAAGAGGGGATCGTGCGAGAGTTCTGTGGGTGCAGATTTCCCGATAGGGAAATAGAAGAACATTTGAGTTCTTCGGGCCATGTGAAAGGAGAAGATCCTGTGAGCGGATGAGTCTGCGAGCGTGTGCTGCGTCATTGGATAATAGAAGCAAGGGATGAATGGAAAAATGATGAAAAAGTGTGGACTCTCATTCAAAGGTTGCAGCAGGATTCCGGTGCATCGGTTACATTTACATGGAAAAATGATTCACTATGGTACAAAGATATCTTATATTTATGTAATAACTCCCAATTCAAACAAAAGGTACTATTGGAATTGCACACCTCTCCAGTAGGAGGGTACTCAAGATTTTTGAAAACCTACCATAGGGTCAAGAAGGAATTTTTTTGGGACGGCCTTAAAACTGATGTTCAAAGGTTTGTGGCAGAACGTTTGGTTTGCCAACAAAATAAGGTGGAAACAGTTAAGACCCCAGGTATTTTACAACCATTATCCATCCCAAGTTAACGATGGGAGGAGGTTTCCATGGATTTCATCACAGGGTTACCAAAGTNACTAACCAAGTACACACACTTTTATGCACTCTCTCATCCCTTCAAATCCAGTACAATTGCCACTGCATTCATGGAGACAGTTCAAAAGCTACATGGCAGCCAAAAGATTATTGTAAGTGATAGAGATCCCATCTTCATTGGACATTTTTGGACAGAATTATTTTCTTGTTTGGGTACTCAATTGGCTCATAGCTCATCCTATCATCCGCAATTTGATGGACAAACTGAGATAGTGAACAAATTTCTGGAAGGCTACCTTCGTTCTTTTGTCTCCGATAAACAAACACAATGGTTCAAATGGTTACCCTTGGTAGAATGGTGGTATAACACTTCCTTTCATACTGCAACAAA
Organism: Picea sitchensis; assembly: GCA_010110895.2. Taxonomy (NCBI): domain Eukaryota; kingdom Viridiplantae; phylum Streptophyta; class Pinopsida; order Pinales; family Pinaceae; genus Picea; species Picea sitchensis. Next base: position 132,564 of record SNQJ01S0007596.1, read on the forward strand.
AATGACACCATTTATGGCACTCTATGGACACCACCCTCCTTCAATCACTTCTTCTCTAAAATAAAAATCTAAGGTTCAAGTAGTGGAAGATCACATCAAGCATCAACAATAAGTTCTCCAAATATTAAAGGACAACCTATCCATGGCACCAAATTGCATGATACAACAAGAAGATCAACATCGTAGTGAAAGAATTTTTGAAGTAGGAGATTGGGTGTTTTTAAGACTACAACCATACAAACAGATGTCCCTCAAGCAAGTCAAGAAGGATAATAAATTATCACCAAATTACTATGGCCCTTATAAGGTGTTGCAAAATAATGGTACTATGGCATACAAATTGGATTTGCTTCCATCTTCATGAGTACACCCAGTTTTCCATCTTTCATGCTTAAAGAAGGTTATAGGTGACAAGATCCCAGTTCAAACTATATTGCCAGAACTTGACAAGGAAGGAAAAATCATATTGGAGCCTGAAGCCATCACTGACACAAGAATTCACCGGCTAAGGAATAGATCCATTTCAGAGTATCTCATTAAATGGAGGAAACTACCGACTGAAGATTCCACTTGGGAAGATGAGTCTTTTATACAGAAGCATTCAGATTTACTCAAGTGTTGCAGACAACACTTGTCTCAATGGGAGGGGCATGTTAAGCCCTAAATAGTGGCTCATTACCCCTTACTTGGGGCATATTACATTATTAATGTTATTTTATTTATGTCGGCTTTATTCCATTAGTTGTAATTATACCTCCTAGTCTCCTATATATACCAAGGAGACATTTTCATTTTGAATCATCTTGTAATTGTACATTTATGTGGGCAT
>SNQJ01S0007596.1:139144-167020 GCA_010110895.2 Picea sitchensis
ATCTAAGAATCAAATTTATATTTGATGATATTAATTGTAGCTTTGCATTGCTCTTTTTCTGGATACAATTTTAATGGTAAATAGACAGTTGGTTATGAATGTGGTTATGAATGGGGTGTTGATATAGACAACTTGCATAATCTCGTTAAAGAACATATCATTACTCAGATCTTTAGAATTTGATGTTCATACGAAGATTTATTTTATATGACCAAGTGCTAGATAATGCTTAGAAAAATGCTTAACTACATTTAATGTTCACTATAGACATCATTGCAAAGAAAAATATAGATGGGGTTTTTCCTTATTAGTCCCTGTCTGGCAGGGACTCTAGCATTCAGTTAAGTAGTCAAACTAGGATGACCTTACATTATTTGCAATAAATTTACCATGATATTTAAAGTTTCCTTGAAATTCCATTTTAATTGGATTTATTAGAATTTTTTTTTATTATTATTAAAATTTGTAAATTTAATTTCTGATTCGTTCTAAGTTTTTTTATTTGACTCAATTTCCCTCGTGTGTGGGATTTGTTTTTTTGAATTTTTAGAATAAAAAATTGATTTTAAGATAATAAAAAAGATTGTGATTGTCCATTTTGGCTGGAAGGCAATGAGACCGGTGACACAACACAGGAAGGAAATCAGACTGGGCTAAGTCAGGCTCTGAAAAATCATGAATAATGATGCAGTCGAGAAGGGATATGAACAATAATCAACAATGAATGGTGCATTTAAGGTTCTCATCGCGCTACATTTAGAAATCTCATCAGTCGATGTGTGTACCGTGCGTGTACCGTGGTGATATGCATGCACACTGGAGCCTATTGATTAAAATGTACCTAGCCTAGCCATTGATTCAATAAAATCCCATTGATTTAGTTGCTTCCATTCCTTTTAGGTCATTGGAGCCATCATGGCCTGAACGTTCAGATTCTAAGTGGAGGCGAAGCATTAAGTCTTATCTATAATGTTAATTATTGATGATGTTGTGTTCTTCTACCACTACCATCACTAGAACAATTATTCTTCATGAATATACAACTCACAACGTCTTAGCTTCATGCATAGATGGCTTTAGCTCCGTGCATTTCTTGTAGTCTATGGTAGCTCTTGTTCCCTATGCAGGTAAATATTATGCAATCCTTGTGCATGTAGGAAAATATTATGTATATTGCAAGAGGAAATAAGTTGTATTTTCATTAGAAATATATCTATAAATGTTAATATTATTTATATTGTAGTGGAAATAAATTGCCACATAGTTCAGTTTTCCGCACAAACCTGATTTCTTGTCAGACCCGTCTTCCTAGGCAACATGAGCTTATTTGCATCAGAATTATACTTGAAGAGTAGTTTTTGTGAGGGGATTAGTTAACAAGTTCATTGGCACTTGCAATGGATTGGAATTCTACTATAGAAGAAAAACCCTTTTGAGAGGGTGATTACTACTTACTTTCTGAGGAAATGTTTGAACAACCATGCCTAGATAACATTGATCGCGTGTTCAGGAAGGCCTTTTTGAGGAATCCAAGCTTCTTTCTCAAAAATCACTCCAACCTATTGGAACGCACACTGGGTATCTATGCCTTTGTTGTGCCATGATTTCCAACTGACCCTTACTCCCATAATAGCTCGCACATAGCTTTAACTTGATCTTTAATGGTTTATTTTAAGCATATGAAATATGTGCCCCTAGTGGGCATTGTTGGAAACATGCCAACGAATTTCCTCATGTGGTCACATGCACATGCATGCAGCTATGTTAATGCGCATGCATGAAATCTATTTATGAACTGTTCGTGTAACTATATGATCTATTCATGATCAGTTTGTATAACTGGGTGATAGATGTTATATATGTGAGAATACCCATAGAGGTGGATTACAATGTCATTGCAAGTGTGTGCAAGGAGCAAAGAGAAGAGTGTGTGAGGAGAGGATTATTGTATGCCTATAAAGGCTATTGTAATTCTCCCTTGAATAATAAGAATACCGATAATCATTGCCCATGGTTTTTTCCTTCATTGGATTTCCACATAAATCATTGTGTCAAGTGTATGATTGATGTGCTTGGTTTAATGCATTTTTTATCTTTCTTATTTTATGCTCTTTTATATGCTATGTTTTACTTCCGTTGCCTAACAAGTGGTATCAGAGATTAGAGTTGAAGGAGAAGGGAATCTGGTCGTTGGATCGAACAGTCGAGCCAAGCCGAGTGAAGTGGACGGGTTTTATTATATTGTCATAGGTTGTCCCTATAGCAAAGTGCGACGATCCCTGGCACACTTTCGGAATTGTCAAAATTTCAGAATCGTCATAGGCACTACTTAGTACACAGTGTGACATCGACATAGGCATTGCATAGTGTACAGTGTGACATCGATGCAGGCACCACATTAGACACAGTGCGACAGCGTCGCGGGAACTACATAGTGCAAAGTGCGACATCATCACAGGTTGTACACTGATCAGGTGCAATGATTTATAATCGTCACAGGTGGTTCTTATTAAAGGTGCGACGATCTTGAAGTATAAGATTTTTTCTTTCTCTCTTATAAAGAGGCTCAATTTTATAAGCAGTGGTTTTTTGGAGTTTTTCTACTAATGGCGAAAGTGCAGAGTTGCAAGTTTGAGGTGAAAAAGTTCAGTGGTAAGAACAAATTTGCTCTATGGAAGCTCAAGATTTGATATCTTCTTGTGAAACAAGGATTGAAAATGGCCTTGGCTAGAAATTCAAAGAAACCGATAAGCATGATAGACGAGGACTGGGAGTACCTGGATACAAGATCCCTCAGTACTATTCGTTTGTGTCTGGTAGATGAGATGTAGTTTAACATCGTTGAAGAGACAACAAAAACATGTTTGTGGACCAAAATGGAGATTCTGTATATGAAAAAGAACTTTTCAAACATAATCTTCTTGAAGAGGCAGTTGTACAGCTTGCAGATGAAAGAAGGTACAAAAATTGTTGATCATTTGAATTTTTTCAATGCTCTGATTTGCCAATTAACTAATATGGAAGTAAAGTTCGAAGATGAGGACAATGCAGTTACGTTGTTGTGTTTGTTTCTTGAGTCTTGGGACCATATGGTCACAACTGTGTGGTTTAACACAACATATGCCATTCATTATGACATTTTTGTGGGAGCTTTATTGTCTGGGGAGATAAGGAAAACATCTGGTAAAGAAAAATCAATAGCAGAAGCAATGGTGGTCAGTGATCGATCTATAGAAAGAGAGAAAATTCAGAGGGGTACATCAAGTTCTAAGTCAAGAGGAAAGAAGAGTAAGAAGAAATGTTGTTTCTATGGAAAATATAAGCATCTCAAGAAGGATTGCTGGAAAAGACAGAATGCATCCAAGGAGGACTTGACAAAAGAATCAGAGGAAGCTAATGTACCAGAAACAAGTTCAGGTTCCAGTTCAGGTATGGTTGATGAGGTATTGTCTACTTGTGATGTTTCACATCAACACTAGCATTGGTTGTTATATTCTAGTGCGTCCAGCCACATGTGTCTTCATAGAAATTGGTTCTCTACTTACCAATCTATTGATGATGGTGTTGTTTTTATGGGAAATAATTTTTCTTGTAAAATTGTTGGAGTTGGTAGCTTTTGGATTAGAATGCATGATGGTTTTGTAACAACATTAACAGATGTAAGGCATGTTCCCGAACTAATAAAGAACTTGATATATTTGGGAGTTCTAGATTTTGTTGGTTACAAGTGTACATCTCAAGGTGGAGTATTGAAGGTGTCCAAAAGCATCTTAGTAGTCATGAAGGAAAAGAGGACTGAGAACCTTTATCATCTTGACGGAATGACATAGGTAAATCAAGCAGTGGTAGAATATGAAGATGCAAGTGAATTTTTTTGTTTATGGCATCAACGTTTGGGTCATATGAGCAAGAAAGGGCTTAAGGTACTGGTTGATCGTAAGTCACTTCCAAGTTTTTAGAAATAAATTTGTATCTTTGGGAGTTCTAGATTTTATTGGTTACAAGTGTGCATTCCAAGGTGGAGTATTGAAGGTGTCCAAAAGCATCTTAGTAGTCATGAAGGAAAAAGAGGATCATGAACCTTTATCAACTTGAAGGAATGACATAGGTAAATCAAGCAAGCTGGTAGAATGAAGATGCAAGGAATTTTTTTGTGTTATGGCATCAACGCTTAATATATGAGCAAGAAAGGGCTTTAAGGTATGGGTTGATCGTAAGTCACTTCCAAGTTTGAAGTTTATGAATTTAAATTTCTGCAAGTATTGTGTCTTTTTGGAAAACACTGTAGACATAAATTTAAAGCAGAAAGGAATAGAAGCAAAGGTATCCTTGATTACATTCATTCAGATGTTTGGGGACCATCCCCTACATTTTCTTTTGGAGGATCGTCATATTATGTGACATTTATAGATTATTACTCTAAGACGGTTTGGGTCTATTTACTTAAAAGAAAAGATGATGTATTTAATACTTTTAATCAATTTAGGGATTTGGTTGAAAAGAGAATTGACATGTCAATCAAGTGTTTAAGGACAAATAATGGAGGTGAGTTCACATCTATGGAATTTGAGAACTATTGCAAGGAAGCTAGGATCGAAAGACATAAGACCACAGTTTATACTCCTCAGCAGAATGGTGTTGTTGAACACATGAATGGGACTCTTCTAGAGACAGCAAGGAGCATGCTCAGTGATGCCAAGTTGCAGTAGGAATTGTGGGCAAAAGAAGTTTTTACAACATGATATATGATAAATCGGTCACCATCAACTGCAATAAACTGTAAGATTCTGGAAGAGGTATGGACACGTCATTCGTGTGATTTTTCAAATCTGAGAATATTTGGTTGTGATGCTTATGCTCTTATTTCTAAAGATAAACATTCTAAGTTAGATCCTAGATCAATAAAATATGTCTTTGTTGGTTATGGTGATGGAGTTAAGGGGTACAGATTGTGGGATCCTACTGCCCACAAACGCATCATAAGTAGAGATGTAGTATTTGATGAATCCTCACTCTTAAAATCATAATTGGTAGATGTTGAAGTGAGACAAGAACAAGTACCGCAAGTTCAGCAAATTCAGTTGGAAACTCAACCATCTTCAGAAGGGAAGGAGAATGAAGAAGTTACAGAAGAAGAAGATGAAGATGTAGATGCAGAAAATAGCCAGGAAAATGAGGATATGCATCAACCATCTCTGAGAAGATCTTCATGGGTCGGGAATCCTCCTACAAGGTATGATGATTTTGTATCATTTGTGGCTTTGGTTTCTATTGATGGAGAACCTAGTTGTTTTCAGAAAGCAATTACGGTATCTGAAAGTGCTCAATGGAAGAAAGCTACGACCGAAGAAATGGATGCCTTAGAGAGGAATAAAACATGGGACCTGGTAGAAATTCCAAAGGACAGGAAGGTTGTCGGCTGCAAGTGGGTATACAAACTAAAAAGGGGTGTTGATGATAAAGTCAAAAGGTATAAAGAAAGATTGGTAGAAAAAGGGTATTCTCAAAAGGAAGGTATTGATTTTCATGATATTTTTTCACCACTTGTGAAGCTTGTTTCAGTTCGTGTTATGTTAGCACTAGTTTATTTACTTTATCTTGAGTTAGAGAAGCTATATGTTAAAACAACATTTTTGTATGGAGATTTAGATGAGGATATATATATGGAGCAACTTGAAGGGTTTTTTCCGGATTGCAATAAGAGGTTTGTTTGCAAACTCAAGAAGTCATTGTATGGCCTGAGATAGTCTCCCAGACAATGATACAAGAATTTTGATTCCTTCATGGTGAGCCTAAATTTTACAAGGAGTGAATATGATCATTGTGTTTACTTTAAAAAGTTGGAAAATGGCATGTTCATTATTTTGGTTTTATATATTGACGATATTTTTGTGGCAAGAAAGAGCATGGTCGAAATCAACAGGTTAAAGGCTCAATTGGCTAGGGTGTTTGATATGAAGGATCTAGGAGCAGCAAAAAAAATATTAGGCATGGAGATACAAAAAGATAGGGAAAATGGTAAGTTTTGGTTATCACAACAAAATTATGTGAAGAAAATATTTATGAGATTCAGTTGAATAATGTGAAACCTGTACAGATCCATTTGGATTCCCATTTCAATATGTCTTCAATTTTATGTCCTAGTAATGAAGAAGAAAAGGATTAATGCAGTGAGAAGTTTGATGTATGCGATGGTGAGTACTAGACCAAATATTTCACATGCAGTTGGTGTTGTCAGTCGATATATGGAAAATCCAAGAAAAGCGCATTGGGAAGCAGTGAAATGGGTGCTTCGATATCTTCGAGGCAGAAGTGGTTATTCTATCACCTATGATGGTTCCATAGATTCAGTTTGCAGTTATGTGCATTCATATTTTGCAGGTGACTTAGACAAAAGGAGATCCACTTTAGGATATGTCTTTACTCTTGCAGGAGGACCTGTTAGTTGGATGTCAAAGCTTCAAAATGTAGTCTCTTTATCCACTACAGAGGCATAGTATATGGCTGGTTAACATGCATGCAAGGAGGTAATTTGGTTACAGGGTTTATTGAGTGAGCTTGGAAGGATACGAGACAAGGTGAAAGTATTTTGCGATAGTCAAAGTGTTATTCATTTGGATAGAAATCCATATTATCAAAGTAAGACGAAGCATATTTTTGTTAAGTACCATTTTGTAACACAATTTGTTGATGAAGGTGGAGTTTCTTTGGAAAAGGTCCATATAAAAGTGAATTATGTAGACTTGTTTACGAAACCAGTTTTGTTAGAGAAGCTACAGTGGTGTTTGGCTTCTCTTGGCTTGCAGAAAAGGTGATGAATTGATTAAGGGCATGATATATCAGGTAAATTGTTGTCAAGGTGGAGATTGTTGGAAACATGTCAACGAATTTCCTCATGCGGTCACATGGACATACACATGCACATGCATGCAACTATATTAATGTGCATGCATGCAATCTATTTATGAATTGCTCATGTAACTGTGTGATCTATTCATGATCAGTTTGTATAACTAAGTGATAGATGTTATATATGTGAGCATACCCATAGAGGTGGAGTACAATGTGAGTGCAAGCGTGTGCAAGGAGCAGAGAGAAAAGTGTGTGAGGAGAGGATGATTGTATGCCTATGAAGGCTATTGTAATTCTCCCTTGAATAATAATAATACCGATATTCATTACCCGTGGTTTTTTCCCTCATTGGGTTTCCACATAAATCACTGTGTCAAGTGTATGATTGATGTGCTTGGTTTAATGCGTGTTTGATCTTGCTTATTTTATGCTTTGTTATATGCTATGTTTTGCTTCCACTTCATAATAGGCATGACTGATACATGCATGGATCCTTTCCTTTCGATGATGCTCGGTGAAGCAGCTAACCATGAATATAATAATGCACCTGGTCGGTGTCATTCAACTAACAGAATGGGGGATTATGCCAACCTTTCCCATATTTTTGTTGTTGCTCTCTTGAAAGAGAAATTACTGTATTGTTTTGTGGTTTTGGTTTTCTTCAGTTGTCTAAGGCTAGTTGTAACATGATTTCTAGACATTGGGGAAAGAGTTACATAAACTCTACTAGTGTTGTTACAAACAACCCCTAATGTGAGTAATCAAATAAATACCACCATTTCAACTGTCATGCTGATCAGAGCTATATGATTTTCTTTTCAGCCTTCAGTGTAATCGACTTCTCAAAAATAAACCCAGTAATCGACTTCTCAAACGTAAACCCACTTATTGAATAATTTCTTGTATGAGTTCTTACAAAACATCACACCATGTTTATAATTTGTTTTCGGATTACCTCTAGAGAATCCAAAGTACCAGAAATCAAAATGGCCTTAAACCCATTTGATCTCTACCGAGAACCTTCAGGCCCATTTGATTCCAAAGAATAATCATTCCACGTAATCGAATTTGGTTGGTTGCGCCCCAAAAAAATCCAACAAATATGACAAAGCTCACCAAAAGAACACTGATGATGTCACAAGATTTGGCAAGCACAACAGGACAGGAATATCCAATAAATAATGTGAAGTGTGACAACAACACACACAAGATTCCAAGATTGACTGCAAGCAGCACACACAGTCAACCTATATTTCATTTTTCTCATATTCATGAGTGTCATTTACTTCCCATGCAAATCGTAAAATTAAAATGAATTTGAACATACATCTGATAAAATCAGACAACTAAGAATGAATGGTGAATGGATTTTATAAATATGGAAAAATGATTGAGTAAAAGAACAAGGGACGGGGCAGCATGCTTAGCATCCATTCATGTGATAGATTGATATCTTGGCTCTGAACTTAAGAGATTCTCCAACTATGCCTGGTCTCTCTACTGAGCTTCAAGGTTCCTCACCAGTTTTGCCATAATCCAGAGCCATCTTGTCTGCCTCCACTGGCTATCAAGAGTTATGAGATATGAACTCTCTTTTCTTCATGAGAGCCATTTTAATTGTGTTTTTGTTTCGGGATGATATTTGAGGTTGGATTCCCTACCATTCAACTAGCAATAAAATGTGGTCAAAAATCATTTAATAACATTCTAAAGTAGACGATTCTCTTGTTGGCTACGCCAAAAAACTTTGTTTTCTATAATTTGTTCTATGATTCTTCTCTTATCATTGGAATATAATTGATTTATATTTGTTGGAATATGATTGAATGCTTATCTTATCTATCGTCACTAGAATAGAATTGAATTCATCATATTGATAAACAAAGGAAACTACTATTACCTAACGGAAACCACGGTTATGGAAAGAAAACTTTTCATTATATAATGGGACTCTATGAGTTCTACAATGCTTCTCTTATCATTGGAATATGATTGAATTAATTGATGCTTAGGTTATCATTGGAATACAGTTGAACTCATCATATTAAAAAAGTAAAGAAAATTGTTGTTATATAATAGAAACCATTCTTCTGAATAGCATGTCATTGCAAATTTCATAAATCAATTGGTTTAGCCTAAAGCCATAACCTACTATGCGAACAAAGGAACACATCTCAAATTCCACACCATTTGCATCGAGCATAATGAGGCAGGGACTATCTGCTCTGCAGTTATTTCCCTTGTTTACTTAATGAATTAGTCTTCATTGAAGACAAATTTAAATCCATTATATCACAAGAAGAATGGTATACAATATATCTAAATGCTTTAGTTGGTATTGGAAATTCATATTGGTGCCTCAAATTTTTTAAGGAAGTTTGGAAAAATGTTAAGTGAGTTTATAATTATAGAAACACCGTAATTGTGGATCACTCTAAAGAAAGTAATATTTGTAATGATGAAGGGAACAATATGATTGCAAAGCTTATACTCATGAGGGTGAGGTTGCCATTCACAAATACTTTTTAGATGAATTATGGCCAAAATTGTTGATGTTCAAATGTGTAAATGATGTGGAACCAATTGTAAAAGCTTTGAGACATTGATGATTTAAAATTTTAATTGATTTGTTGAATAATTATGAAAAAAGTATGACACAATGTGTAAAATTGTATATATGTTTTTTATAGTTATTAAAAGTGTTTAGCATTTTCTATTGGTGGGTTACTGTGTTTCATAATTCATTTTGTAAATTTAAGCTATTAAAATTGATTCTGATTGGATCGTTAGATAATTTGTCATCTATGTTGGTACTTTATGGGTGGAAAAAATGGAGGAATTGGCTTGTAAGGTGCATTTTAGTGGTAAGTCCCGATTCGGATAGTTGGGATTTCAAACCTTCCATAGTCATTTTGAGGCGTCAAATGACATTTTTGGGGATCAAAACATTATGAGCATAGCTCTCAATTGCTTGACATTGTTCTAATATCTTTCCAACGATGTGAAAATATCCTCAATCAAAGCTTGTATGTGGAAGTTATGCCTCCCGCATGTTGAATTGCCTTGTTAGCCACCATGGTATAGAGTGAATTCCACATCATCCTTGTGGGGCTAGCCACTGTGGAATTTAAAAAAGATATTAGAAGGTCCAAAACCCTATCTAATTGAGTGTGAGACATGAAAAAACCCTAACCTTAGACAACTATCAGACTATGTTAAATATTGGGATCTTACGAGGAGAAAGGGTTCCATTATTTAGCATTGTACTTGTTCCATAGTTGATAAGAGAATCTAGGAGTGGTATTTTGAGAGCATAATAGAGGAGGTAAGAAATTTTATAACAGTAATTAATTCAGGCCACCACACCAAAGACAACTCCATAATGAATGCTCCTTTTCTTTGTACTTGTTTTTCATAATTGAAGAAAAGAGAGCAAAGCATATGCCTCACCTTATAGTTGGGTTTTCTCTTGTATTGGGTTTCCCGCAATACATTCTTGTGTTCATTTTTATGGATGGTGTCTTCATTTGCTTATTATTTATTGTTGAGAGATGAAAAATAAGTTAATTATGGCCATACATGTTACTACTAAAGGGTGTTGATGATGTGAAACATGGAATTAAATGTGATTTCTATTTTTCAAAGTTACTAAGGGAATATTAGACTCCTTTTATGTGCAAAGACACAATGTTTTGTAGCATTAGTACATTCATGTGATAGTCTTCTTAGTTTGTTAGAGTGTTATTATTTTAAAGTTGACTCAGTTTTCTATTAAGTTCATTTAATATTGAAATCTAATAATGATTTGAGTGTGTAGGTTTTTGTAGTTAGTCATAATGATCCTTGAATTTTCTAGAGATTTGTATACGATATTTTGAAACATCCAAAGTTTTAAGTGGACAATCCACCCATCATCATGGACAAATAAAGAAGATGATGGGTGGAGTGTCCACTTAAAACCTTGGACATTTCAAAATCTCATACATAATTTATCTCTAGAAAGTTCAAGGATCTAATAACAATGTTAATATTGAAATCTATAATTATGCAACTTACTTACAATTCAAGTATAGATATATATAAAAAATTAACAATGAATATTCAATTACGAATTTGTGAATTAATGATATTCACACATTGAAATCCAATTCTGCAATTTCTAAATTTGATACAATTCAAGTATAGATATATATAAAAAAATAACAATGAATATTCAATTACGAATTTGTGAATTAATGATATTCATACATTGAAATCCAATTCTGCAATTTCTGAATTTGATATTCACACTTCAGGATTCTGATTTCACACTTTTGAATATGATTTTGCACTTTTTCAGATATGATATTCATACTTTCATAATTTGATATCATAATAGACTGAAACTAATACAAATTTAGTCAATTTGGCATTGGAGGCATTTAAAATCATATTTATACTCACTATATCCTTTCTACACTCAAAAACGTGTATCTTACCATTAAAATCAAACTAATTTTTTAGCCAATAAAAAAAAATGGTAAAAACAAGTCCAATTTGAGCCCGATAAGAGGTGTTTCCTTACCTAACAAGGATAGGTTTGTTTCGCACCATGCAAAGGCCATTCCTTCCCACTTCATCTAATTGTGTTTTATATATGAATCATTTCTTGAGAAAAGAGAGATATTTTGAAGAAAAAAAATAGCCTTTTCCCTCCCCTCAAAACAAGGCCAATATTTACCCAATCAAAGGAATATTCTCTACCAACTAGGGGAGCCCTTGAGGTATATTAAGATTTGGAATATTTTCTACCAACTAGGGGAGACCTTGAGGTATATTAAGATGAACTATTAGAGAACCATATTGAGAAACTTACAACACCATATTGAGCAACTTACAATCCTTATGGCATGCAAGTGTTTGTCCCAATGAATTCTTTCATGGGAAATTTTTGTAGGTTTTTTCACAATTAAATTTCATAACTTTATTGCAAGGAAATTGAATGCACATTCAAGATATGTTGTGAAACCCTTATGGCATGCAAGTGTTCGTCCCAATGAATCCTTTCACGGGGAAATTTTGTATGTTTTTTCACAATCAAATTGCATGCCTTTATTGCCAAGAGATTGAATGCACATTCAGGATAGGTTGGGAAAGAAGTTTGAAGAATGATTAGGTAGGTTAGAATATCCAGTTGGGGTCCCACCACCACTTTTCCACTTGGATGTCAAACTTTCAAAGTCATATATGTCGATTTGACTCACTTTGTGCACTCTTTTCAAAAGGATTTTCTCAAATCCATTTCATCTTTATCTTTTGGTGAATGACAATTGTCTTTCACTTGCTATTTGTATTCCATGCATGATCTCCTCACCTCTTGAAAGTTGAGGAGGATCACCATTATTATGATGCTTTTAGGTTTTCATAGTTGACACTTGTCTTTTTCTCAATGATGACAAGTGATTGTCACCCAAATGTAACTTTGACCCTTAGGTATGGTTCCAACTCACCTCCTCGTCTATAAATCTATAAATATGAGGATTTTAGGTATATATTTTTAGGACTTCATAAATGAAAATAAATAAGTGCTACAAAATTTTCTATACATTTTTGAAGTTGTTTCTCATATTTGTCCTCACTTAGCCACTGGAGATGGATGGTTTGCATGTTGTTGGTTGGGGTAGTTGCATGGTGTTAATTATGAAAGTTATTTTTATGAGGGTTTTGTTGGTATCTCTGAAAGTTTTAGGAGTCATATCGGGGTCAAACAAGGGTGCCCATTGTCCCCTACCCTTTTTGGTTTATATATAGACAAACTCAAAGAGTGGTTAAACTTTTAGGAGGGTGTTGGTGCTCTTTTGGGCGATTTTGTGATAAGGCTTCTTTTGTATGCAAATGACCTTATTCTGATTACTAAATCTGCTCTTAGGTTGCAAGAACACTTAATTTCCCTTGAGCATTTTTGTAGTACTATGGGGATGCGAGTCAATACTAGCAAGATGAAAGTGGTAGTTTTCTCTAGCAAAAGAAAACATAATCACCATAAGTTCTACTTTGAAGGCAACACTCTTGAAGAAGTGGCAGATTACAAATACCTCGGAATTGACTTCAACAAAAATCTAAGTTTGGAAGGTTGTAGAAAGAAAATAACTTTCGAAGGTTGGAAAGCATTCTATGCTTTCCAAAATAGGTGCAACAGAGCTATGGGATTGGAAGACTATGCAAACTCTCTTTGGGCTTTTAGTGATCCTAGTGGTTCTCTATGGTTGTGACTTGTGAGCCAGCAGTGCATTTGACTTACAATGGAAGCAAATTGAGAAGATTAAAAAACGCTTGATTACAAACAAGTTTAAAATTAAAAGTTCGGTCCCTTATGATATCGTGCTGAGTGAAATGGGGGTTGCTCCTATTGAAACAATTGCTATGGTGCGTCTCATAAGATATCTAAAACAAATTGAGCAAATGGAAGATGGTCGGTGGCCTAAGGTCGTCTTCAATGACATATTGTGCAAAATAAAGAAGACGTGGATGCGGAAAAATATTAAATGGCTTAGTAAATGGGATATTCAGTTGAACAAGTTCCCTACGAACAATAAAGAGATAGAGGCTTTTGTTATTGATAGGTTCCACGAGTGAACCTGGGATAAATGGCTAGGGAGAAAGAAAGAGTATTATATTGAAGAGTTTAACCCCATTTACAATCATCATCAAAAAGGGTACATAGGGGCGAATATATCTTGGATAGCCAAAATGCTTATTGCCCAATTAAGAACCAATTCCCATCAACTCCGTTGTGAAACCCTCAGTTTGAAAATACCAAAGGAAACTTGGGAAGAAAGGGTGTGTATGTTTTGCACCTACGGGAAAGTGGAAACAGAAAAAACATTTCATTTTAGAGTGTGAATCCTTCAAAGATACTAGGGAAATTGGGGGAGCTCATCATCAAACTGAACAAGAAGAGGGATGAAATGCAGAAATCAGTTTGTGAGGCCATCTGTCCCATAGGATATTATAAGTCTCTTGAACTTTAAAATAATTTATTCTTCTTCTTCAAGAGGCTAAGAGGCTACACATGATGCGTATACAGTCCCAGGGGGCATTGAATAAACATTCCACATAGCAGTAACTCATCGACCGCCGACTTGGTTAGACCGTGAAAAAGCAAAAAACGTTTTTTGCAAGTCAATCCTCTTTCGAAAGTTGGGAACTTGGAACGATTGCAGAGTATCGTGTAAACGACACACATCTCTCATCTACCCAAATGATCCTTTAGCGAGTGGGCGACCAAGGTGGGACCGAAAATCCATTGATGATGATGATGATTAACGTCCACCAAGACCTAATTGGTCTATCAGACCTTAAGATGGTAAGTGATTACTTGTGATTCTTTAGAGTTATTTTTTTGTGATCGAAAAGCATTAAGAGAAGCTTTCCAAGATGACCATACTTTTGTTGAGTTAAGAGGTTAGGAAGGTTGGTAGTGTGATCAATATTTTGAAAATGAGATACAATATGGTTATAAGTGAACAATCTAAGAAAGTGCTTTCATCTTCAACCTTCTTGTAGTGTCACAAGGTGACACACTCTTTCATCCCATGGCGTTTTGAGAATTGACCAACGCTGGGTTCACTGGGTTAGAATTTGTTCTTATCTTAGCAATGCTTATTTTTCTTTACACTTGGCAAAAGCAGATAGATAATTTTGATCTTCTAGATTAGGGAGTTGATTATATTTTTATAATACTTGTAATTTTTCTTTTCCTCTAACTCTTTATCACACCACATTTTTCCTTAAATTTTGATTTTGAAATTTTTTAATAGTATCTTTGATGCAAAATGGTTTTCTTCCATGATTCCCCAATAGTTTAACTCCAAGGCCAAAGGCGTCTTTATACCATCCTTGCTTGAGTCGATGGTGTATGACTTGATTTTGAAGCAGTTTTAGGTAGCCTCTTGTCTTCCATGTTGTTTAACTTGTTATTATACATTAATTATCTAGTCATAGCCATGCTCTTAATGGGGAGAGGCTTGTTTCTGATAGGAGGATGGATGATATTCCTTTAATTTTGAGATTATAGGTTGTAAAATTCTTTTATTTTTGCTCTATCTTTCACCAGGATTCAAAAGAGATACTACAACCCCAAGCTTCACATCCGCAAAGAATAGCAGTGTGGCATGAGTCGAAAAGAGGAGTTTCTTCTTATGCCAACTCAAAGATCATTTGATTTACAATTGTTTTCAAGCCACTGTCATTTCCATCCCCCACAAATCTTTTTCTCAATGCTATAATTCAATTGAGCTTTATTGGTGAATATCAATTCAAGATATGTTGTATGAAGTCACTTCCTCATTAAATTAACCTAAAAGATATCTTTTATTTTATTTTAATTTTATATTATATTTGTTGTTTATTTATATTATATTATATTTATTTGATTTGATTTTAATTTGATATATATTTATTTATATTATATTATATTTATTTACACGTAAAAGATATCTTTTATTTTAATTTTATATTATGTTTATTTGTTTTATTTATATTATATTATATTTATTTAAGCCTAAAATATATCTTTTATTTTATTTTAATTTTATATTATATTTATTTATTTGACTTGATTTTAATTTGATATTATATTTATTTATTTGATTTGATGTTGTTAGGAAAATACTAATTGCTTGTGAAGTTGCCGGAACTTGACCATAGAAAGTTCAATGAGCTGAATTGAATTTACATATTTATGATTTACAGAAATTCATTATAAGCACTCCTTTTGTTGGAAGCTTAGTCAAAGCAATCCATCGGTAGGCTATCCCATCCTTCTTTGGTAGTTGGTAAAATCAAGCCAACCAGTCCTCGACTTTCCATCTCCTTCCTCTTCCCCGTTTATTTTGTCGTGCTTTCTTCTCTCGGCTCTTCCGCATATCGCTTCTTAATTCTCCTTCCGCTTCCCCGTTGAATTTGTGATATGCTTTCTCCTCTTTTGCTCTTCTGCACATCACTCCTTAATTCTCTTTACAACTTTTTTGTTTGTTGTATGTCTCTGGTTGGCTGGCTTGGGTGTCAGAAAATGAGATCCTCCCTCCTAATCATTATTATGCTGCTGCTTCTGTTTACCTATATTACTTCTACCCCCTCCTTTATCATCATCGCTAATGCTCAACTTTTTGGGTCAGATACCCGGCCATTTTATGAAGACTGCGCTCCTTTTACATGTGGCAAATCCATCGTCCAGTTTCCTTTTGGAAGATGTGGCGTTTTAAATGCTTCCTGCGAAGCCAATGGGAACATTTCTATTATTCTTTGAGGACATGTTCGTTGGGAGAGTGCTTGGAGAAATCACAAAATCGTCTTACGATAACAGAACCCTTCAAATATCCCAAGATAACAGTTCCTTTCTTGATTACTACTGGATAACGGGTCAAGGTTCATTCTTCAATCTCTCTGAGGATTATACAATGGGAACAGTTCTTAATTGTCCAGAACAGGCACAATTTCAAAATATCAGTTGGCTTGATAGCAGAGAAAGCAACAACAATTTCTTCTTCTACTCTCAGTCTGGCTTTCAAAGTTGCACTTCGTATTCTATAGTGGTTCCAAATAACACAAGTTACAGCATTAGCGCTGATCAAAATTTTACACAACTCCGCCAAATAGGATTCCAAGTTACATGGCCCATGCTCAATTTCTGCTATCAGTGTCAAACCACGGGAGGATATTGTTATGGTGAAAATTATTGCATTTGCCGTGATCAAAGTATCCACCCATGGAATTGCTCTGATGGTGAGGATCTCTAAAACTCATTTGCTTCACCATCCTGTCTTTACTCATCTCTATTTACGTTAAATTAAGTTTCTCAGTTGTCTTTCTTTCGCTTTCGTGAAGGACAAGATCTAATTGGGTTTCCAACTCCAGAATCGAAATGGGTTTCCAACTCTGTAAAAGGGTAAAATTGACGAATTGAATTACTTATCTTTAAACCTGTCAACATCTTTTATATTCCGTATTCTAATTATTCAACTTTATTTCCAGAGATATTTTCTCCGGTATGTGCTGCTGTTCTATTTAGCATAGCAGTGGTTTCTTGTATTGTGGTCCGTCGTAAGAGGAGTGGTAAGAAGACTGCAAGTGACGAGGAGCAGATGATTCGAGCGTTTATGGACCCGCTCGACACTAGACCTCCTTCTCTCGAGAATTTCTTGCACTATTACAAATCACAAGTGCCCAAGAGATATTCTTATTCTCAAATTAGAGCCTACACAAACAATTTGGCAGACAAGATTGGCAAAGGAGGTTTTGGAACAGTTTATAAAGGGAAGCTTCCCAATGGACGACTAATATCTGTAAATATTTTGGATGAATCGAAACAGAGTGAACACCAATTTGTTGCTGAAGTCGCTACAGTGGGGAGGACCTATCACGTTAATCTCGTGCGTCTCTTGGGTTATTGTTCGCATCGATCCAAAAGAGCTTTGGTTTATGAATACATGGTTAATGGTTCCCTCGACAAGTATATTCATGGAGGCCATGACGAGGAGTTGGATTGGCAACAGTTACATTCAATCGCAGTTGGTACAGCTCGTGGTATTGCATACTTACACGAAGAGTGCAGAAAGCGCATCTTACATTTTGATATAAAGACTCATAATGTTCTTCTTGATGCCAATTTCTTACATAAAGTTGCAGATTTTGGTTTAGCGAAAATGTCAGAGAGAGAGGAAAGTCACATCTCCGTGGTCAATAGAGGAACACTAGGGTACGCTGCTCCAGAGATGTGGTCAAGCATGTATGGAGTTGTCACTGATAGATCTGATGTTTACAGCTTTGGCATGCTGGTTATGGAAATGGTGGGTGGAAGGAAGAACATCGACTTCGACAATAAAGAGAGCAGATCAAGTCAATTCTTCTATACAGAGTGGGCTTTTAAGCAGGTTCAGAAGGGCGACTTTGGGAACTTGAGAAAGATGAACATGTCAGAGGAAGACCAACTCATAGCCAAACAGTTAAGTGGAACTTGAGAAAGATGAACATGTCAGAGGAAGACCAACTCATAGCCAAACAGTTAAGTTTAGTTGGACTGTGGTGCATTCAGTTCAATGCATCTTCCCGTCCTCCGATGATCAAAGTCATCCAAATGTTGGAAGGAGACATTTCCATTACCACTCCTCCATTTCCATTCCGCGTTGATGCACCTCTACAGCGATCTGTCTCTGACCAATCTTCTTCGTCTTCTGCTTTGGAGATCCAGATGGTAAATCCCGCAACCATAGAGTCTGCCTAATCTTCCAGGTAAGATGATATACAGCATGACTTAGAGGAAGACTGTAATAAGTATGTAGGGAAAGAATTTCAGTTTGTATGTAAGGGCTTGGAAGTTTAAGTTTCCAGGAGAAATTGTATTGTTTTTTAGTTTTGGTGGAACAGTCTAAGAAGTAGTTCTAGTATAGTTTGTATGTAAGGGCTTGGAAGTTTGTTTAAGTTTCCATGATAAATTTTCTTGTTTTTAAGTTTTTGAGGAAACATCTAAGAAGTAGTTCTATTATATTTTTAAGTAGCAATACGAATTGTTTTACGAATTGTTTTCATGAGGTATTTCTAGTTCCACTTACGCTTATAAATTGTTTTCTTATACCATTTTAAAATAATTAAATTGAAATTCATATCATTAATTATGTGTTTTAGATTTTTAATTTTTTTTATTAATGAAACCCTCCAAAACTCAATCGTCATCTCCACATTAACATTGCAAGAGGATTTACAAATTTACTATCGCTCTATACTTGTGCATTAAATTTCCCATCATGAGAAAGGGAATGTTTTGTGTTCCCTTAACATCACAACCAATGAAGAAAACTCTAGCAAAATTAGAGCTTTGTTTGCAACCTTACTACTATTCTTATGGAAATCCAACTAAGAATGATTTCTGATTTTTCATTTTTCTTTGTGTAGTCGTACATGTACAACATAACTTTTTTAAAGCACTACATTAACTTTATTTTTTTTGGTATTATATTAATTTTAATTTTACATTATTAATTTTTTTTTGGATATTATATTAATGTTTATTTTACATTATTAATCTTAATTTTACTTTGATAATTTGAGCATTACATTAACTTACTTTAATTTTACATGGATAATTTGAGCATTACATTAATTTTAGATAGATAATTCAACATTTAATGTAATTTAGAAATATGTTAAAAATGCAAATAAATGTTAAGATACATTGAGTTGGACTTTGTTACTATGATACTAATGATAGTTAAAGTTTTCAAATAAGTATGATATCTAGAATGTAAAGATGTTTTTATTTTGTTATTGCAATGTTTTAAGAATGTGATGGTTTATAATATCTTAAGATACATTGAGTTGGACTTTGTTACTATGATAATAATGATAGTTAAAATTTTCAAATAAGTATGATATCTGGAATGTAAACAAGAACCCCCTCTTTTATTCATTTCCAACCTATACCAATCTTTAGGAAGATAGAGCAAGTTGCAGATAGAGCAAGGTGATGGTTTATAATGATTTAAAAAAGATTATATGTGAATTTGACAATCAAGAAAATAGTTTTGGTTTTGTCTATATATCGGTTAAAAATATGTTATACTTTACAATAGATGAGTGATTACTATAAATTTTAGATTTGTAATTTTATATCTCTTCCAAATTTATAATTGCATTGGAAAGTTAAAAGTCTGGTTTTGTCTATATATCAGTTAAAAATATGTTATACTTTACAATAGATGGGTGATTACTATAAATTTTAGATTTGTAATTTAATTATTTTCAATATTATAATTTTCTATCTTTTCCAAATTTATAATTGTATTGGAGAGTTAGAAGTCTTTAAATATGTGAAAATAGTGACAACTTTAATAATGTTAAAATATTATTAAAATATAATCTCCTCACTCTTTTTTAATAAATTATAGATAATATTTTATATTTCACATAATAATGTTAAGGTTAAATGAAAAAATCAAAATAATGTAATGACCCACATTATGGCCTTAAATTAAATGTAGACTTATGTTATCCATGACATTATATTTTAGATGAAATGTAGACTTATGTTATTCATAACATTATATTTTCTATTACTATTTACTAATCATGACCTATTTAACCCTTATGAGTATATATTAATTGTTTAAATGTTTCATTAACATGCTTATGATGATGATGGAGTGTTTCCATTATTCTTTTATACCTATGATGTTGGGTTGTTACTGCAATTTCAATGATGTATAAATGTATTTGACACAAGCTCCAAGGATGTTTGTTGTTTAATTGAGTATTAGTTGAAAAATGCTATAGTAGCCAAGTTTGTTACTGCAATTTCAATGATGTATAAATGTATTTGACACAAGCTCCAATGATGTTTGTTGTTTAATTGAGTATTAGTTGAAAAATGCTATAGTAGCCAAGTACTGAGAGCAATATGGTATTTGATGTTCCCTTTAGATGGACTCTAGCATTCGGTTACGTAGTCAAATTAGGATGACCTTACATTATTTGGTATAAATTTACCATGATATCTAAGTTTCCTTGAAATTCCATTTTAATCAATTGGATTTATTATGAAAATAATTTTTTATTTTTTATTTATTAAAATTTGTAAATCTAATTTCTTATTCTTTCTCACCACACTGCATTTGAGGTTCTCACCACATTGCATTTGGAAATCTCATTAGTCAAATGCAATCTCATTAGTCGATGCGTGTACCGTGGTGATCTGCATGCACAATGGAGCCTATTGATTAAATTGTACCTAGACAAGCCATTGATTCAATAAAATCCCATTGATTCGGTTGCTTCCATTCCTTTGAGGTCGGTGGAGCCATCATGGCCTGAATGTTCAGATTTTGAGAGGAGGCGAAGCATTGAGTCTGATCTATAATGTTAAATATTCATGACGTTTTGTTCTGCTACCACTACCATCACTGAAACAATTATTCTTCATGAATCTACAACTCACATTGCCCTAACTTCGTGCATCTTTGGCCTTAGTTGATGCCTTAGCTTCGTGCATCTATAGCCTTAGCTCTATGCATCTCTTGTAGTCTCTGGTAGCTCTTGTTCCCTATGCAGGTAAATATTATGCAATCCCTGAGCATGTAGGAAAATATTATGTATATTCCAAGAGGAAATAAATTGTATTTTCATTATAAATATATCTATGCATGTAAATATTATTTATATTGCAATGGAAATAAATTGCCACACAGTTTAGTTTTTCGCACAAACCTGATTTCTTGTCAGACCAGTCTTCTTAGGCATCATGAGCTTATTTGCATCAGAATTATACTTGAAGAGTGGTTTTTGTGAGGGGATTAGTTAACAAGTTCATTGGCACCTGCAATGGATTGGAATTCTAATATACTATAGAAGAATATCCATTTTGAGAGGGTGATTACTACTTACTTTCCGAGGAAATGTTTAAACAACCATGCCTAGATAACATTGATAGTGTGTTTAGGAAGGCCTTTTTGAGGCATCCAAGCTTATTTCTCAACAATCACTCCAACCTGCTGGAACACACACTGGGTGTCTCTACCTTGGTTGTGCCATGATTGCCAACTGACCCTTTCTCCCCTAATAGCTCTCACGTAGGTTTAACTTTAATGGTTTATTTTAGGCATATGAAATATGCGCCCCTAGTGGGCATGATTGATACATGCATGGAGCCTTTCTTTCCGATGACGCTCAGTGAAGCAGTTGACCATGAATATAATAATGCACCTAGTCAGTGTCATTCGACTAACAGAATGGGGGCTTACCCCCACCTTGCCCATATTTTTGTTATTACTCTCTTGAAAGAGAAATTATTGTATTGTTTTGTGGTTTTCTCTGTAGAATTGTTCAGAAATTCATTCAGAGAAGTTTTGTTTTGGTTTTCTTTAGTTGTCTAAGGCTAGTTGTAACATGATTTCTAGACATTGGGGAAAGAGTTATATAAACTCTACTAGTGTTGTTACAAACAATCCTTAATGTGAGTAATCAGATAAATACCACCATTTCAACTGTCATGCTGAGCAGAGCTATATGATTTTCTTTTCAGCCTTCAGTGTAATTGAATTCTCAAAAGTAAACCCAACCTTCAGTGTAATAGACTTCTCAAAATTAAACCCACTTATTGAATAATTTCTTGTATGAGTTCTTGCAAAACATCACACCATGTTTATAATTTGTTTTCGGATTACCTCCAGAGAATCCAAAGTACCAGAAACCAAAATGGCCTTAAAAACATTTGATTTCTACGGAAAACCTTCAGACCCATTTGATTCCAAAGAGTAATCATTCCACGCAATCCATTTCGGTTGGTCGCGCCCCAAAAAAATCCAACAAATATGACAAAGTTCACCAGAAGAACACTCATGCTATCACAGGATTTGGCAAGCATGACAAGAAGGGAATATCCAATAAATACCATGCAGTGTGACAATAATACACAAGATTCCAAGAGTGATGGCAAGCAGCACACACAATCAACCTATATTTCATTTTTCTCATATTCATAAGTTCAGAGTATCATTTACTTCCCATGCAAATAGTAAAATGAAAATGAATTTGAACATACATCTGTTAAAATCAGACAACTAAGACTGAATGGATTTTATAAATATGGAAAAAAGATTGAGTAAAAGCACCAGGGATGAGGCAACCTGCGTAGCATCCATTCATGTGATAGCTTGGCTCTGAACTTAAGAGATTCTCCAATTCTCTAACTATGTCTAGTCTCTCTACTGAGCTTCAGGGTTCTTCACCAGTTTTTTCATAATCCAGAGCCATCCTGCCTGCCTCCACTCACTATCCATGTAGCCACAAGAAAAGTCATCTTGTCTGCCTCCACAAGCTACCCATGAAGCCACAAATATACTTGCTTACCATGAATCATGAGGCTTACATTATTAATCTAGGATATCTGATTATCTACTTGCATTTCTAATGTTAGTATTTAATTATTTAGGGAAGAATGATGGGACACGGTATCATTTTTATGAGAAAAAAACATTTAAACTATTATTTGCAATTTTAATATGACACAATATTTTTTATGAAAACAATATAATCTTCAATTATGTATTTGCAAGTTTTTAAATAAATTAAAATTCATTGAATGACTTTGTTAAAGTATACCATAAATGTTGTTTAAAATGGATTAATTTTGATAAAAAATTTAATAAATTTTTTGATGTTAAACATAATTTTATAGATTAAAGTTTCAAGGGTATAATTTTTATCGAGGATCTCTCCCATAACCTTTAGCTATATCATCTATGAATTTTTTGCTTCCCAAAAATATAAATTTTCCCAAATCGTTGGAGACTATATACAAGTGCCTCTTTTAAAAAAGATGATACTCGAAGATGTCACGAAAAAATGAGCAGAAAGTACACTAAACAAAATTTAGAAATGGTGTTCATCGATTAGAAATGATGTTCATCGATGTTGTCCAGAGCGATGTTTGAATTTTAATTAAAAAGACCAGAATGATGTTGAAAAAGTCAATTTAATACGGAATTGATTAATGGATGGACGTAAAAGATGTTTGGTCTACAGAAAAAAACCCTTCTTCCTGCAAATTTGTATCCTGTGTTTTGTCTTTCGTTTCATATTAGTTTTCAAGATTCTTATTAGTTTTCAAGATGGAAAGTACATTTTCATGTTTAAAGTTTATTTAAATGTGGGTCAGTTCCTTCAATTGTTCGTTGCTCATAGTGATGAAATCAAGAGTTATGGGATATGAACTCTCTTTTCTTCATGAGAAACGTTTTAATTGTGTTTCTATTTCGGGATGATATTCGAGGTTGGAGTTCCTCCCATTCAACGAGCAATAAAATGTGGTCAAAAAGCATTTAATAACATTGCTAAAGTAGACGATTCAACAGTTGGCTACGCCAGAAAACTTTGTTTTCTATAATTTGTTCTATGATGCTTCTCTTATCACTGGAATATAATTAATTTATATTTGTTGGAATACGATTGAATGCTTCTCCTATCTGTTGTCACTAGAATATAATTGAATTCATCATATTGATAAACAAAGGAAACCACTATTATCTAACGAAAACCACGGTTATGGAAAGCAAACTTTTCATTATATAATGGGACTCTATGCGTTCTACAATGCTTCTCTTATCATTGGAATATGATTGAATTCATTGATGCTTAGGTTATCATTGGAATACACTTGAATTCATCATATTGAAAAATAAAGAAAACTGTTCTTATATAATGGAAACCATTCCTTTGAATAGCATGTCATTGCAAATTGCATAAATCAATTGGTTTAGCCTGAAGACATATCCTACTATGGGAACAAAAGAAAAACATTTCAAATTCCACACCATTTGCATCAAGCATAAAGAGGCAGGGACTATCTACTTTGCAGCTATTTCTCTTGTTTACTTAATGAATTGGTCTTCATTAAAAACAAATTTAAATCCATTATATCTAAATGCTTTAATTTGGTATTGAAAGTCCATATGAATGCCTCAAACTTTTTAAGCATGTTTGAAAAAATGTTAAGGTAATAATATTTAAGCAAGTTTGGAAAATTTTTAAGGGAACAATATTTGTAATGATGAAGGGAACAATATTATTGCAAAACTTATACTCGTGAGGGTGCCATTCACAAATACATTGTTGATGTTAAAATGTGTAAATGATGTGGAAGCAATTGTAAAAGCTTCGAGACATTGATAATTTAATGTTTTAATTGATTTGTTGAATAATTATGTAAAAAGTATGACACAATGTGTAAAATTGTATATATGTTTTGTATAGTTATTAAAAGTGTTTAGTATTTTTTATTGGTGGGTTAGTGTGTTTCATAATTTATTTTGCAAATTTAAGCTATTAAAATTGATCTTGATTGATAATTTGTCATCTATATTGGTACTTTCTAGGTGGAAAAATTGGAGGAATTGGCTTGTAACACCCATTTTATTTCCAAGCCCTCGTTTGGATATTTGGGGTTTCAAACCTTCCATAGCCATTTTGAGGGGTCAAATGATATTTTTGGGGATCAAAACATTATGGGCATGACTCTCAATTCCTTGACATTGTTCTACACACAGATATATTTCCAACTATGTGAAAATATCCTCGATCAAAGCTTGTATGTGGAAGTTATGCCTCCCACACGTTGACTTGCCTTGTTAGCCACCATGGTATAGAGTGAATGCCACATCATCCCCGTTACTCACACATGTGGGGCTAGCCACTGTGGAATTTCAAAAAGATATTAGAAGGTCCAAAACCCTAACTAATTGAGTGTTGAGACATAAAAAAACCCTAACCTTAGACATATATTAGGCTATGTTAAATATTGGGTTGTTAGGAGGAGAAAAGGTTCCATTATTTAGCATTGTACTTGTTCGATAGTTGAGAAGAGCATCTAGGAGTGGTATTTTGAGAGCATAATAGAGGAGGTAAGACATTTTATAGCAGTAAGTAATTCAAGCCACCACATCAAAGACAACTCCATAATGAAGGTTCCTTTTCTTTCTACATTTTTTTCATAATTGAAGAAAATAGAGCAAAGAATAGGCCTCACCTTCTAGCTGTTCATTTTTATGGATGGTTTCTTCATTTATTTATTTATCTTTATTTTTTCAGTTATTTTCATAAATTTGAGCAATAAGCTAGTGCTAACAAATCTAAGATCTAAGGAAATAAACCTACATAATAAAATATTTCAGTATAATACAAGATATGTTATAATTAATTATGTTTGTGGAATATCCATGGTCGTTTATAGATCGATAATTTAACAAAGTATTTTTAAAAAGATTTATAATTGTTGAGATATGAAAAATAAGTTAATTGTGGCCATACATGTTACTACTAAAGGGGGTGTTGATGATGTGAAACATGGAAATTAAATGTGATTTCTATTTTTCAAAGTTATTAAAGGAATATTAGACTCCTTTTTTGTGCAAAGACACAATGTTTTGTAGCATTAGTAAATTCATGTGATAGTCTTCTTAGTTGGCTAGAGTGTTATTATTTTAAAGTTGACTCAGCTTTCTATTAAGTTCATTTAATATTGAAATCTAATAATGATCTGAGTGTGTAGGTTTTCTCAGTTAGTCACAATGATCCTTGAACTTTCTAGAGATAAATTGCATACGATATTTTGAAACATTCAAAGTTTTAAGTGTACATTCCACCCATCATCATGGACAATTAAAGATGATGATGGGTGGACATTTCAAAATCCCATACACAATTTATCTCTAGAAAGTTCAAGGATCTAATAACGATGTTAATATTGAAATCTATAATTATGCAACTTACTTACAATTCAAGTATAGATATATAAAAAAAAATTAACAATGAATATTCAATTACTAATTTGTAAATTAATGATATTCACACATTGAAATCCAATTCTGCAATTTCTGAATTTGATATTCACACTTCAGGATTCTTATTTCACACTTTTGAATATGATTTTTCACTTTTCAGATATGATATTCACACTTTCATAATTTGATATCACAGTTTTTGAATTAGATATTCACACTTTCAAAGTCTAACTTCACACTTGAACCATCATTTTTGATCTATCTCTAGAGCATAATAGACTGAAAATAATACAAATTTGGTCAATTTGTTATTGGAGGCATTTAAAATCATATTTATACCCAGTATATCATTTCCACACTAAAAAACATGTATTTTACCATTATGTTAGAACACTTAGAATTTTGAACTTTTATTCTTTTGATTTTGCCTCTTAGAAATAAAATTTCACTAAAAAGAAAAAACTTAGCAAATTGCCTTTTAACTTAAAATAAATCCATTGGTCATTATAGACAATAAGGCGGTTACAATATCAATCGTCGATGAATTGCACTAAGTTAATCGAACGGTTCTTGTGATCTCTTAAATGTAAAAGTTGTCTGGATTTTAAAAAGAAAGCTTTTAATGGTAACTTCGAAACTTCGTGCTTCGGGAGTTTATTAGAAATCTGAACAACAAAAACCTTGAATATATGAAGTCTCAATGACACTTCCTCATGACCTTAAATATGAGTCATAGGACACGTGTCTTCTAATATTTTCTGGGCTGACATGTGGCACTTATTTTTAACTTTTGTGTCATATTATTCTCTCAATTTCAAGTGACACATGTCACTCCTCCTTTTTTGACACGTCACTAATATGACATCGTCTCTGCCACGTCACTTCAGGAGCTTTCCCTTCGGGATTTTAAACAAAGATTGAGTTAAAAAAAAGCCGAAGTATCAAAGCACTGAAATATTGGATATTACAAAAAAGTAAAGGTGTTTTAAAAGAGTTAATAAAACATTTAATAACTTTAATTAATCACAATTAAGTATTAATTAATCACTCCGCAATTTTGCACTTCAGGAGATTTCTCTTGTGTTATATCCCGAACTCCCGAACGTCGAACTGTTGAAGTATGAACCACACTTTAAAGAAAATGAACTCTCAAACCTTCAGAGCTCCGGAGTTCCAAAAACCAAAATATATATGTAACAGTTCTAAACGTTTACTCTGGGAATTCAACCTTCGGAGGATTTTTATCGAATAGCATTAAATAGCATTTTGTAAGACAAATTATTGATGAAGGTGGAGTGGCTCTCGAAAAGGTCCATACACAAGAAAATTGTGCGGACATGTTCATGAAACCAGTATTATTAGAGAATTTGTGGTGGTGTTTGGCTTCTCTTAGTTTGTAGAAGAGGTGTTGAATGAACTTGGACAATGTGATAAGATAAATTGTTGTCAAGACGTCAATGTGATAAGATAAATTGTTGTCAAGACGTCAATTATTGAATGAGTGACAACCGCCCACAGATTTTGTACAAAATTTTCAGTTAAATTACAACAAATTAACCAATTTTTTAAATCTTGCAATTTGTAACTTGATATCTGTAGCCCATACAGGGAGACCCTCTCCTGGGAATCTATAATTTTTTTTGTTTTAGAGATTGATTTATTTCCTTGTCTGGTGAACCTTTCTTTAACGAATCATGAGTTTTACCTTTTTTTTTTT
>SNQJ01S0007596.1:170959-182307 GCA_010110895.2 Picea sitchensis
ATCTCTTGGGCACTTGTGATTTGTAATAGTGCAAGAAATTCTCGAGAGAAGGAGGTCTAGTGTCGAGCGGGTCCATAAACGCTCGAATCATCTGCTCCTCGTCACTTGCAGTCTTCTTACCACTCCTCTTACGACGGACCACAGTACAAGAAACCACTGCTATGCTAAATAGAACAGCAGCACATACCGGAGAAAATATCTCTGGAAATAAAGTTGAATAATTAGAATACGTAATATAAAAGATAAGCTGGATAAGGTTTAAAGATAAGCAATTCACCTGCCAATTTTACCCACTTTACAGATTCTGGAGTTGTAAACCAATTTCGATCTTGTCCTTCACGAAAGCAAAAGAAAAACAACTGAGAAACTTAATTTAACGTAAATACAGATAAGTAAAGACAGGATGGTGAAGCAAATGAGTTTTAGAGATCCTCACCATCAGAGCAATTCCATGGGTGGAAACTTTGATCAGGGCAAATGCAATCATAATTTTCACCAAAACAATATCCTCCCGTGGTTTGACACTGATAGCAGTCATTGGGCATGGACCATGTAACTTGGAATCCTATTTGGCGGAGTTGTGTAAAATTTTGATCAGCGCTAATGCTGTAACTTGTGTTATTTGGAACCACTATAGAATACGAAGTGCAACTTTGAAAGCCAGACTGAGAGTAGAAGAAGAAATTGTTGTTGCTTTCTCTGCTATCGAGCCAACTGATATTTTGAAATTGTGGATGTTCTGGACAGTTAAGAACTGTTCCCATTGTATAATCCTCAGAGAGATTGAAGAATGAGCCTTGATTCGTTATCCAGTAGTAATCAAGAAAGGAACGGTTTATGTTATCTTGGGATATTTGAAGGGTTCTGTTATCGTAAGACGAATTTGTGATTTCTCCAAGCACTCTCCCAACGAACATGTCCTCAAAGAATAAGGAAATGGTCCCATTGGCTTCGCAGGAAGCATTTAAAACGCCACATCTTCCAAAAGGATACTGGATGATGGAATTGCCACATGGAGAAGGAGCGCAGTCTTCATAAAATGGCCGGGTATCTGACCCAAAAAGTTGAGCATTAGCGATGATGATAAAGGAGGGGGTAGAAGTAATATAGGTAAACAGAAGCAGCAGCATAATAATGATTAGGAGGGAGGATCTCATTTTCGGACAACCAAGCCAGCCAACCAGAGACATACAACAAACAAAAAAATTGTAAAGAGAATTAAGGAGTGATGTGCAGAAGAGCAAAAGAGGAGAAAGCATATCACAAATTCAACGGGGAAGCGGAAGGAGAATTAAGAAGCGATATGCGGAAGAGCCGAGAGGAGAAAGCACGACAAAATAAACGCGGAAGAGGAAGGAAGATGGAAAAGTCGAGGGACTGGTTGGCTTGATTTTGCCAACTACCAAAGAATGATGGGATAGCCCACCGATGGATTGCTTTGACTTAGATACCGACAAAAGGAGTGCTTATAATTAATTTCTGTAAATCATAAATATGTAAATTCAATTCAGCTCATTGAACTTTCTATGGTCAAGTTCCGGCAACTTCACAAGCAATTAGTATTTTCCTTACAACATTAAATCAAATCAAATAAATTAATTAATATAACATAATATAAATCAATATAATATTAAATTAAAATCAAATCAAATAAATAAATAAATAAATATAATATAAAATAAATAAATATAATATAACATAAATAAATAAATATATATAACATAAATAAATAAAATATAAAATTAAAATAAAAGATATTTTTAAGACGTAATCGATCTCCGGTCCCACCTTGGTCGGCCACTTGCTAAAGGATCATTTGGGTAGGTGACAGGTGCATGCCGTTTACACCAGACTCTGCAATCGTCCCAACTTTCGAAAGAGGATGGACCTGCAAAAGCGTTCTTTGCTTTTTCACGATCTAACCAAGTCGGCGGATCGGTGAGTTACTGCTACGTGGAATTTTCTTTCAATGCCTCAAGGGGACCGTATACGCGTTTAAGTGGTATGTCATTTAATACATGCGTGGCTTATTCTAAATGTTTTGTTTTTTTTAATTTTGTTTAAAATTTGGTGAAAAATGATTCGATTTGTAGATTTAAGTGGTTAAGTTTGTATAATCTCAGTGTTTCATTTTTTTATATAATCTATTTATAAAAAATGCAATTTAAGTAACAAAAAATAGTGATTTTATCCAAATTTACATTATGTATTCCTACCAAAAAAATCCAAAAGATAAAAAATTTAATCAAATCCATCCGTCATTTCCATGATTTCTGAAAAAAAAGCATCTTATATTCAATTATTATTATTATACTGGATAATTTATTATTTCAGATAAAAATTACCATATTATTTCAGATAAAATTTACCATATTATTTATTATTTCAGATAAAAATTACCATATTATTTATTATTTCAGATAATTTTTTTGATATAATCTATTTATAAAAAATGCAATTTAAGTAACAAAAAATTAATGATTTTATCCAAATTTACATTATGTATTTCTACCAAAAAAAAATCTAAAAAATAAAAAATTTACTCAAACCCATCCATCATTTCTATGATTACTGAAAAAAAAAAAAACATCTTATATTCAATTATTATTATTATACTACCTAAATACTTTAGTATGAATTTGCTCTCACTTCCACGTTACTTTTCTTTTAATTTAAAAATTCTGATTCCAATTTTATGTTCAACATCTTATGTTATGTTGAAAATGCCAAATATGTTGAAAATACCACAACAATTTTTTTATTTTTTTTCATATGATTCGTACATAAATTTAAAGTATTATCAAAATTGATTTAAACATTTTCATTCAAATATTATGTTCAACATCTTATGTTGATACCAAGAACAATTATTTTTCTATATAATAAGAAATTATATTTCCATGCTTAAAATTAATTCCAGGCTTATATAAGAACAATGTTGAAAGTCTTATCGAAATAGGGTAGAAATTAATATTTCCATGCTTAAAATTAATTCCAGGCTTATATTAATAATGTTAAAAATAAATCAATTTAATTTTTTTAAGTTTTTTTAAAGATTAAATAAAATTAGGGTAGAAATTTTTTGTACACTTATAATTTTATTTAATTTAAAAAAAATGGACTAAAATTGTGTTTAACCATTTTATGGATACCGTTTCTTCTCCCTCTAACTGAACTGTTTAACATAAGATGTGCATTGACTAGGCTCGTATAGCGCATCCGAGGTGCATTGTCTAGGCTAGTATAGAAATATATATTAGTATGTTTAAAAATAGAAATCCCTACTAGCAAATGATCTCCACAAGTACCAATCAAAGTGGGCCCACGCTTACTTTCTAACGTCTCACTTCATCTCATATTCCCATTTCAACTTTATTCATCATTCCACTCTTCAAGCTTGAAAAAAATGTTTATATTTTCATACTATTATAAAAAAAGGTTTGTTTTACAGTGGTTTATAGTGAAATTAGGTTTCCATGTAGTTTGAAAGTTCATTGAAACATAATTTTACATCAACAAAGAAAAACATTCAAAGAAAAGAAAATAACAAGTTCAAAATCACTTAGGCCTCCAGCGCTTAAAGCTTTGTGCTCTTACGACCGTCCTATCCTCATTCGAGGAAAATGATCCAGGCAGCAAAATACTGATGTTTCAATCACCGATCACTATAAAACTACTTTCCCTTCCTCATTAGGAAGTTCAAGTGGAGGATTCAGAGTTTAGCAAATGATGAAAATTTTCATCAAAAGAGGTTTATTTTCATAACTTTGCCCATATGCCCGTCCTCCATCTAGGAACATATGATTTTGCCTTCTGGTTGTTCCAAGGCTTGCTTTAAGAGCTCATCCGCCTCCTGGTTGAAGTCTCTATAGGTGTGTGAGAATTCGAGAGTCGAGAATTCCCTAATGAGGGCCTTTAGTTGCTCTTTCCAGAACACCAAGTCCATACCCTGAAGGTCACAATTCTGATTCAGCCAGTCTATTATAATCCTTGAGTCCCCAAACACCTGGAGGTCATAGATGTGCAGACGAGTTGCCAAGGTTAACAGAGCCCAAACTCCCAATAGTTCGGCTCTAGTATTCGTGCATGGACCATAATTCAACATCCATCTATACTTTGTGTGATTATTTACCCTGATGACTCCTCTTACTCCACTAATCTTCCCTCTGCTTTGTGCGGCCCCATCAAACCAGCTAATTGGTCTTTCCTCATTTAGATAAAGAGGGATTTTTGTCTTCCCAACAAATGTTTTGACACCCACAAACTTCCTAACCTAGCCAGAATCATGTGGACCACCGAGACCGTTGAAGCTTGACCTTCCTCAAAGATTACCAAGTTTCTTTCCAACCAGATTTGCCAGCAAATTATCAAAGGTAGCATGTGCCACTTTGGATGTCACTCGCACCAGTCTTTGAAACACAATTGCAAATTTAAACTAGACCAAACACCAAATACATTAAGCGTTTCTATTGTCACTTTCCATACCTGTTGGGTAAAGTTGCAACACATCATCAAGTGAAAGGTTGTTTCTGAGTCTTGTTTGCAAAAACACAAAAGCCCGGGCCAAGCTTCCCTCTTTTTTGCAAGTTCTCCCAAGTGAGAATTATGTTCTCCAACAAAAGTCAGGTAAAGAGTTTAATTTTTGGTGCCAAGTCCCACTTCCAGAGGGTAAAGTGCCACCATTTTTTGTTGCGGTTCCAAATCCTTGACGTTATGGCATCATAGGATTTTTTTGCAGTGATGTTCCCCGACACATTTCCTCCTGTCCAAAGTAACTCATCCGGGGAATCTGTCAGATAGATGTCTGCATGATCCAAAGCTCTGCAAAAGTTGTCCCATTCTGTTGCTTCTGTGCCTACCAACCCCAACTCTGAATTTGATTTCTAGTGAGCCATGATTACACCTTGTCTCCCCCGATTTGACATCTGGTATAGGTAGTGGCAGCCCTTCAATCTGAGAGAATCTATGAGGCCTTGAGATAAAAAGGAACTCTTTCCCAGTGCAAGTATCGTATCTTCTCCAAGTCTTATGGTCATGCAAGATCCTGGCTTCCATGATCTCCACTGTGCCACTACTTGAAATGATTTTAGGAGGCTTCTCCATGTATTTGATACGTTTGTTGTACTCACGGAAGGACTTCTAAGCCAAGTCACCACCGAAGTCGAGGGTAAACATTTATCCTTTAACACCCTATGCCATAGTCCATCCTTCATCAAACATTGCCACAAGAGGTTTGTTGCCAATGCCCTACTGAATCAGTATAGGTTCTTGATATCCCAACCTCCAAAGGCTTTTGGTTTAGCAAGATCATTCCACTTACAAAGGTGTACACATTTCAATAACCCACCACCCAACCAAAGGAAATTAAACATCACCCGTCTGATTTTTTTAAGAACAAACATGGGGAAATTTGCTACAATCAGCCAGAACACAAGCAAGCTCTCTAACACTGATTTGACAAGAATGTGCCTCCCACCCAAAAATAACCAGCGATGACACCAAAGTCCAATCCTTCGTTCAAACTTCTGAATAATCCATCTCCGGTCCTCTACATGATAATTTGTCAGCTTTAGATAAAACCCAGGTAACGAGCTCCACAAATTTGAAAGGAAAAATTGCCTTATAGTTGTGCAATTCATGTTCCTGCAAACCCGAGTAGTGAAAAGAAAATTTATGTGGGTTTATGACTAGTCTCGATGCTTTGCAAAAAAGAGACAGAGTGTAATCAATTTCCTTCCAATCAGATATTTGAGCTCTGGTCATAATCAGGACATCGTCCACAAAAAGTAAGACAATAAGCTTGATAAGTCTCGAAGTCTTTATCCCGATAATTTTGCCTTCGACTTGTGCTTGATTGAGCATTAAGTTGAGTCCCTCCATAACCAAAATAAACAGTGATGGGGATAAAGGGAAACCTTGCCATAGCCCTCGACCACTTTGGAAGAAAGGGGATGGCCCACCATTTACCAAGACCGCAAAGGAGGTTGTATTGACACAACTCATAATCCAGTTTGTAATCAAAAGTCCAAGGCCCATCCTTAATAGTATCATCCGAAGAAAGTCCTAGTTTACACAGTCATATGCCTTTTGGAGATCCAATTTCAAGATTAAAGCTTTCAGTGTTTTTGTTTCAATGTTGTGTAAACATTCTTGAGTAGTGCCCACCGCATCCAAGATCTGCCTACCTTTTAAGAAACCAAGCTACTCCACTGATAACGTCTTTAAAAGAAACAGTGTCAAAGAAACAGTGTCAGTGTGTTTGATATAGTCTTTGCAATAATTTTGTATACTAAATTGCAAAATGTTATAAGTCTAAAGTCCCCAAAACTGGAGGGCTTATCCACCTTGAGTATGAGGAGGTAGTATAAGCAACCTTGTTACACTTGTTTGTATTCGCTGACACACACTTCCTTCATATTTATCAATAATTTATATTTGCGGGGGCACCACAATTCGTTCATATTTATCTTCGTCAAAAAGGTTCTGAATAATTTGTATTTGCTGGCACCACAATACGTTCATATTTATACTCGTTAAGTTCATATTTATGTTCGTCAAACAGGTAAAACGCTCATTATTATGAAAAATTAACCCCTTTTACAAGGTATTTAAACATTTTTTACTTTCAATTTAGAAATAATCAAAATATAATTTAAAATTTTAAACACTCATTATTCTTTAAAACTTATTTAAACTTTTTTAATTTCAATTTAACAATAATCAAAATATAATTAAATTTTTTTGAATTAACTATTCGAACCTTTTCCAAAAGGTTCAAACCGTTTGAGAAATGCAATTTAAAATTAATCAATAAAATAAAAGATGTGATTATTGTTATTATTGGTTAAGATCAATTTAGATTTATGCAACGAAGGGTAAGAAATTAATAAGAAACTAATTGATTTGTTTAAAATTTCATGTTTATGTTTAAAAATATTATAGAGAAATTTTTCTAAATTTTCATAATTTTGATGAGTTAAGATGTCAAGAAGCTTGGTATTGTTATAAAATTTTTGAAATAGAGATTTAATGTTGGTATACCAAATACATTATAAAAGAGTGTTTTTCATCCTCTACCTTAATATGACAAAGATCCTCCACCTTAATATGACAAAGATGACAAATTTTTTCATCTCAAGGTGATTTAGGAATTGCTTAGTGATATCTTTAATTATGGAGCTAGTGAAAGTTAGTTATTATTTTAGCAATATTGATTTTCTTTCCACATGTCAAAAACTACACGATAGAGACAATGACAATGGGTTACTAGTGACAAAGAGAGTTGTACTAGTAGTGGCAATGGCAAGGGAAACATTAAGCACCATGCCTTGAGCCAATCATTGGCTCACTGCCTGATGGATCTTGTCTGTTGGATACACACTATGATGCATCTTGTCTGTTGGATACACATTATTTATCATCTAACAGACATGATGAAAACAAAGTGAACCAATCATTGACTCATTGCATGGTGCTTAATATTTCTCGCAATGACAATATCCAAAATGTGGTACTCCCAAAGCAAAGGAGTGTTGTGTACCAAAACTATTGAGATGCTCTCTAACGCTGAGAAAGAGAACAACCACTTCTTTCCATCGTCATGTATTGTTCGAGGGGATTTTCACCAGTCTCGAGTTAGATGTGTTGTTCATCCTCCTCATAAAGATTTTTTCAATGTAAAGATAACAATAGCAATGGGATGATAATCATCTTTGCTCTCTACTTCAAAAGCATATAAACACTTTGTATCCCTATGTCATTGTATTTTTATTGTTGTGGTTCAAATTTTCATGATATGTTCCTGAAGATGTGACTACAATATTTAATGGGATGTGCCTCTATTTTATTGTTCTCAATATCTCATTGTTTCCACACGCAACATTGTGATGTTCACTCTTTAGAATATAATTACTCCAACACCTATTTCTGGAAAGTCTTAAGTTTAGACTTTAGAAGAGTTTCACTTAGTTGTGCATTAGTTGTTTTTGGAGAGTTATAAGTTTAGAGAGTTGAAGAAGAGTCTCAGCTAGTTCCATTTAGTTGAAGAAAGCTCTAGAAGAGCTTAGTCCAATTATTAGTAAATTTTGTGTATTTAACTATCTCTCGAGAATCAATGAAAGTATTAAGAGTTTTAGAGCTGCATGGCTTGTGTCTTTTGTGTTCCATTTTTGAGTTGGGTTTCTATGTGTTTGTGCCAGAGTTTATATAGCCATAGTTGTAAGAAACTTGCCCCTTACTCTTCAAAGTGGTATCAGAGCTAGAAAAAAATTTGCAGATCACAACAAAGCCATAAAGGAGACCATAGTCTGCAAAAGAATCGAGTGGAAGAGGCAGATTGCACGAATCACGAGGGTTTTAGAAGCCAAATAGTTATCGATTATTTGTGGGTCAAGACTTGTTCATTCCTTCTTTCACCATCGCTATCAAGAGAGTCATGCCCTCTTTCTTACACCCTTGTTTCCAAGATAGTCGTTGTCCGTTCTTTCTTTAATTAAGAACCAAGGGGCCTTCAAATTTAGTTATGTAAGGTAAAATCTCATGTGAATTTTGTCATCTTGTACATGGAGTTAATATTATTAGTCCTTGCCTAAGGCGACAGGGACTATTAGTAAAAGGTTTTCATTATTTGCATGCAAAGAAAAGCTGTTAACCCAAAGTTTTACTCTCAAATTTCATGGAACACGTTTTTCCACCTACCAAATACTTTCAACAATTATTTTTAACCAATCAAAAATTTGAAGATCTTATTTGGCCTCAAAACGAGGCAAGGGAAATTAAACTTTGAAAATGAAGTATATATCTGCTATGTATTTCAACAAAATGGATTAATGCTAGAATTCAAGTTAAGCATTAATCCTAAACATTAAATGTTTGATAGTTCAACGCCTATATTATACTTCATCATTCGACCTGGAAATGTCTTCCCTGATGTTTCTGCATGTGCTTACGTGGCAATGCCTTCCCCAATGTTTTTTCATGTGCTTTGCTGCCCTTTGCTTCTCTTGGAAAGACTCTCCTCTTGCCACGACCTTTTACCACCTGTCTCTGCTAAAAATTTCCTTCACCACTCCTTTTGCGCTTACTACCTTCACTTCACTTGTGCCCATATTATGAGTGCAATATCGAGAAAACCCATCACCTTTCTCTTTGGCATACCACCATGTTCATCCAACTAAGATTTGATAATGGCTAGAGAAAACCCATCGCCTTTCTCACTGTCATGGCATACCACTATGTTTAGCCAACTCTAATCCCCTAATCATGCTATCTCAAAAGAATGAGAGCTCGGATAAATGACCGCTCCAATCCCTTAATCAAGTTATGGCAGAAGAATGAGACGAGAAATCTTTGGGCAGCTAAGGTTTTGGTGAGCTCTGTAAAAGAAATAAGATGATTGTATCCAATGAAGGTGAGCCATTAATTGTTCAACAAAGAAAACACAAAAAAACATAGAGTTGGCATGGTTCACGCTTCTTCTTTCCCGACACTAGATGGACAACAACAAAAAAATAGGGAGTAAACTTGAATTTCTTTGTAATTTTGAAGACAACAACAATGTAGTCTATCAAAGCAACAATGTAATCTATCAAAGTAATAGTGTAATGTATCAAAGTAATAGTGTTGAAGTCCTTGTGATAATTGAGAAGCAAGATCCAGTTAGGGTGGAACCACTTTACTCACTTTATTTACAGGGTGATCTAAAAATGAAGAAGACTTGTATTCTTGAAAATATTTGCAAGTTAAATTTATGTGTTAAAATGCAAATGGATCAACTTTGCAACACAAATTTAATAGAATTTACTCATTCAAGATGCATATAAACAACAACATAATCAATGAACAGAAAACACATAACACATCAAATGATAAAGGAGTTCACCCCTCTCTTGGGCTACATCTCCTGGTCCAGCTTCCAATGGATCATTTGTATTATTTGCTCAAAGTGCTCAAAATGTGCTTTACAATGCCAAAATGCCAAATAGACTGCTCCAATGGCTTCAGAATGTCCAAAAACCCCTAGCTGGGCTTTTTCGGCACCTTGTTTGGCCAAAAATTGAAGTAGATAAGCTTCCTGGAAGTCCCCCCTTCAAGCTTGTTGTCTCTGCATCTACAAAACGCACCTCTCTTGGCTCAACCTAGCCCACATGCATTTTAAAGCGTAAAAACTTGGCACCAGGTGCAATCGCACAATCGATCCAAACTGTCGAACGGTTATGCACCGGCCTTAACTACGAAGGCCTGTGGGCACATGGTCACCACATGACCGCGCGCTATTACACAACAGTGCTTAAGTTTTAAAACCGTTGATATAACCGTAAGGTTTAAACCCGCGCGCATACATGTTGGTCACATGTCATATCAAACCACGCACATTCAAACGATTATAACATATGTTACGGTGGGTCTAACTGTCATAGCACCGGTCGTATGCAATACAATATATAACCACAGGTCGGGGCTTAGCCCCGGCCCGGTTCACGCCCCAACACACATTTATACAATGTTAAATATATTGCAACGCATTTATGTATCAAGTAACATGTGTGGGCATGCCGGTTGGGTGGCCTTTCCCAAAGATTTACCCTGCCCCAGAGGTCACGGGGTCGACTCCTGCCAAGTGCAAAGATTTTAACCAACAAACAAGTGACACGTGGCGGCCATTGATTGGGCCACGTGTCGCCATCCCATTCGCTGCCAACAAACCATGTCACATGTCAACTATCCAATAACTACCTGCCATGTGTTGTACGGCTTGCCACGTGTCGTACAACCTGCCACGTCATCATCCGTACGGACTGTACGGACTGTACAGTCAGCATCCCTTTTTTTGCCTATTTGCCATTTTGAAAAAAACATGATATCTCTCGCTCCCGACGTCCGTTTGAACCCAAATGAGTTGCGTTGGGTTCATAACAACAAGGCCTACGCTCTCGTTCGATTTGAAGCGATTCCAAGCACTTTGAATTTTTGAGCAAAAATTGATCCCCTGATCACACCTCCCCATTAGAAAGCTTTAGGACCTCCAAAAGACTATTTTCAGTCTATTTGAAGATGAGGGTATAGTTCCCTCACTCTTTCAACCTCAATCCACTTGGCTTTGCTTGGATTTGTACCTTTAAGACCAACTCGAAGATACTCCACATTTCCTTGTTTTGAAGTTCGCATTCTCCTGTCAATGATGGTGTCTTCATGCAGTTCTGTAAGATATTCTGGGGAAAAATCATTTATAGAAGGAATCTGAATATGCTCTCCTTGATCATCAATCAACGGAAGCTCATACAATTTCAAATTCTCAACATTAACAACTGCATACATTTGCATATAAGGAGGCAAATCTAAACGAAAGG
>SNQJ01S0007596.1:182317-197982 GCA_010110895.2 Picea sitchensis
GCCAATTTTTCGCCCAAAGTTGCAGATTTTGGTTTAGCGAAAATGTCAGAGAGAGAGGAAAGTCACATCTCCGTGGTTAATAGAGGAACACTGGGGTACGCTGCACCAGAGATGTGGTCAAGAAACCACGGCCCTGTGACAGATAGATCTGATGTTTACAGCTTTGGCATGCTGGTTATGGAAATGGTGGGTGGAAGGAAGAACATCGACTTCGACAATAAAGAGAGCAGATCAAGTCAATTCTTCTATACAGAGTGGGCTTTTAAGCAGGTTCAGAAGGGCGACTTTGGGAACTTGAGAAAGATGAACATGTCAGAGGAAGACCAACTCATAGCCAAACAGTTAAGTTTAGTTGGACTGTGGTGCATTCAGTTCAATGCATCTTCCCGTCCTCCGATGATCAAAGTCATCCAAATGTTGGAAGGAGACATTGCCATTACCACTCCTCCATTTCCATTCCGCGTTGATGGACCTCTACAGCGATCTGTCTCTGACCAATCTTCTTCGTCCTCTGCTTTGGAGATCCAGATGGTAAATCCCGCAACCATAGAGTCTGCCTAATCTTCCAGGTAAGATGATATACAGCATGACTTAGGAGGAAGACTGTAATAAGTATGTAGAGAAAGAATTTCAGTTTGTATGTAAGGGCT
Organism: Picea sitchensis; assembly: GCA_010110895.2. NCBI lineage: Eukaryota > Viridiplantae > Streptophyta > Pinopsida > Pinales > Pinaceae > Picea > Picea sitchensis. The sequence goes on from SNQJ01S0007596.1 coordinate 182,968, forward strand.
TGGAAGTTTGTTTAAGTTTCCAGGAGAAATTGTATTGTTTTTTAGTTTTTGTGGAACAGTCTAAGAAGTAGTTCTAGTATAGTTTGTATGTAAGGGCTTGGAAGTTGGTTTAAGTTTCCATTAAGTTTTTGAGGAAACATCTAAGAAGTAGTTCTATTATATTTTTCAGTAGCAATATGAATTGTTTTCATGAGGTATTTCTAGTTTCACTTACGCCTATAAATTGTTTTCTTATACCATTTTAAGGTAATTAAACTGAAATTCATATCATTAATTATGTGTTTTAGATTTTTAATTTCTTTTTAATTAATAAGACACTCCAAAACTCAATCGTCATCTCCACATTAACATTGCATGAGGATTTACAAATTTACTATTGCTCTATAGTTGTGCATTAAATTTCCCATCCATGAGAAAGGGAATGTTTTGTGTTCCCTTAACATCACAACCAATGAAGAAAACTCTGGCAAAATTAGAGCTTTGTTTGCAACCTTACTACTATTCTTATGGAGAATCAACTAAGAATGATTTCTGATTTTTCATTTTTCTTTGTGTGTTCGTACATGTACAACATAACTTTTTTAAGGCACTACATTAACCTTTTTTTTTTTAATTAATTTTTTTGGGTATTATATTAATTTTTATTTTACATCATTAATTTTAACTTGACTTGGATAATCTGAGCATTACATTAACTTATTTTAATTTTATATGGATAATTTGAGCATTACATCAATTTTAGATGGATAATTCAACATTTAATGTAATTTAAAAATATGTTAAAAATGCAAATAAATGTTAAGATACATTGAGTTGGACTTTGTTACTATGATACTAATGATAGTTAAAGTTTTCAAATAAGTATGATATCTAGAATGTAAAGATGTTTTTATTTTGTTATTGCAATGTTTTTATAATATTTTAAAATACATTGAGTTAGACTTTGTTACTATGATAACTATGATAATAATGATAGTTAAAATTTTCAAGTAAGTATGATATTTGGAATGTAAACAAGAACCCCCTCCTTTATTCATTTCCAACCTATACCAATCTTTAGGAAGATAGAGCAAGGTGATGGTTTATAATGATTTAAAAAAGATTATATGTGAATTTGACAATCAAGAAAATAGTTTTGGTTTTGTCTATATATTAGTTAAAAATATGTTATACTTTACAATAGATAAGTGATTACTATAAATTTTAGATTTGTAATTTTATATCTTTTCCAAATTTATAATTGCATTGGAGAGTTAAAAGTCTGGTTTTGTCTATATATCAGTTAAAAATATGTTATACTTTACAATAGATGGGTGATTATTATAAATTTTAGATTTGTAATTTAATTATTTTGAATATCATAATTTTCTATCTTTTCCAAATTTATAATTGTATTGGAGAGTTAAAAGTCTTTAAATATGTGAAAATAGTAACCACTCTAATAATGTTAAAATATTATTAAAATATAATCTCCTCACTCTTTTTTAATAAATTATAGATAATATTTTATATTTCATATAATAATGTCAAGGTTAAATGGAAAAATCAAAATAATGTAATGACCCACATTATGGCCTCACATTATGGCCTTAGATGGAATGTAGACTTATGTTATCCATGACATTATATTTTAGATGAAATGTAGACTTATGTTATCCATAACATTATATTTTCTAATACTATTTACTAATCATGACCTATTTAACCCTTATGAGTATATATTAATTGTTTAAATGTTTCATTAACATGCTTATGATGAGGATGGAGTGTTTCCATTATTCTTTTATACCTATGATGTCGGTTTGTTACTACAATTTCAATGATGTATAAATGTATTTGACACAAGCTCCAAGGATGTTTGTTGTTTAATTGAGTATTAGTTGAAAAATGCTATAGTAGCCAAGTACCAAGAGCAATATGGTATTTTACTCATATATTAATTGTTTAAATGTTTCATTAACATGCTTATGATGATGATGGAGTGTTTCCATTATTCTTTTATACCTATGATGTCGGTTTGTTACTGCAATTTCAATGATGTATAAATGTATTTGACACAAGCTCCAAGGATGTTTGTTGTTTAATTGAGTATTAGTTGAAAAATGCTATAGTAGCCAAGTACCGAGAGCAATATGGTATTTTACTCATATATTAATTGTTTAATTGTTTCATTAACATGCTTATGATGATGATGGAGTGTTTCCATTATTCTTTTATACCTATGATGTCGGTTTGTTACTGCAATTTCAATGATGTATAAATGTATTTGACACAAGCTCCAAGGATGTTTGTTGTTTAATTGAGTATTAGTTGAAAAATGCTATAGTAGCCAAGTACTGAGAGCAATATGGTATTTGATGTTCACTTTAGATGGACTCTAGCATTCAGTTACGTAGTCAAACTAGGATGACCTTACATTATTTGGTATAAATTTACCATGATATCTAAGTTTCCTTGAAATTCCATTTTAATCAATTGGATTTATTATGAAAACAATTTTTTATTTATTAAAATTTGTAAATCTAATTTCTTATTCTTTCTCACCACACTGCATTTGAGGTTCTCACCACATTGCATTTGGCAAAATCATTAGTCAAATGAAATCTCATCAGTCGATGTGTGTACCGTGGTGATCTGCATGCACACTGGAGCCTATTGATTAAAATGTACCTAGCTAAGCCATTGATTCAATAAACTCCCATTGATTCGGTTACTTCCATTCCTTTGAGGTCGGTGGAGCCATCATGGCCCGAATGTTCAGATTTTGAGTGGAGGTGAAGCATTGAGTCTGATCTACAATGTTAAATATTCATGACGTTGTGTTTTGCTACCATTTCCATCACCAGAACAATTATTCTTCATGAAACTACAACTCGCATCGCCCTAGCTTCGTGCATCTCTGGCCTTAGCTGATGCCTTAGCTTCGTGCATCTCTAGCCTTAGCTCCGTGCATCTCTTGTAGTCTATGGTAGCTCTTGTTCCATATGCAGGTAAATATTATGCAATCCCTGAGCATGTAGGAAAATATTATGTATATTCCAAGAGGAAATAAATTGTATTTTCATTATAAATATATCTATACGTGTAAATATTATTTATATTGCAGTGGAAATAAATTGCCACACAGTTTAGTTTTTCGCACAAACTTGATTTCTTGTCAGACCGGTCTTCCTAGGCAGCATAAGCTTATTTGCATCAGAATTATACTTGAAGAGTGGTTTTTGTGAGGGGATTAGTTAACAAGTTCATTGGCACCTGCAATGGATTGGAATTCTAATATACTATATAAGAAAATCCATTTTGAGAGGGTGATTACTACTTACTTTCCGAGGAAATGTTTAAACATCCATGCCTAGATAACATTGATAGTGTGTTCAGGAAGGCCTTTTTGAGGCAGCCAAGCTTCTTTCTCAACAATCACTCCAACCTGTTGGAACACACACTGGGTGTCTCTGCCTTGGTTGTGCCACGATTGCCAGCTAACCCTTTCTCCCCTAATAGCTCTCATGTAGCTTTAACTTTAATGGTTTATTTTAAGCATATGAAATATGCACCCCTAGTGGGCATGAATGATACATGCATGGAGCCTTTCTTTTTGATGATGCTCGGTGAAGCAGTTGACCATGAATATAATAATGCACCTGGTCGGTGTCATTCGAATAACAGAATGGGGGCTTACGCCTACCTTGCCCATATTTTTGTTATTACTCTCTTGAAAGAGAAATCACTGTATTGTTTTGTGGTTTTCTCTGTAGAATTGTTTAGAAATTCATTCAGAGAAGTTCTGTTTTGGTTTTCTTCAGTTGTCTAAGGCTAGTTGTAACATGATTTTTAGACATTGGGGAAAGAGTTATATAAACTCTACTAGTGTTGTTACAAACAATCCTTAATGTGAGTAATCAGATAAATACCACCATTTCAACTGTCATGCTGAGCAGAGCTATATGATTTTCTTTTCAACCTTCAGTGTAATCGACTTCTCAAAAGTAAACCCAGCCTTCAGTGTAATAGACTTCTCAAACTTAAACCCACTTATTGAATAATTTCTTGTATGAATTCTTGCAAAACATCACACCATGTTTATAATTTGTTTTTGGATTACCTCCAGAGAATCCAAAGCACCAGAAACCAAAATGGCCTTAAACCCATTTGATTTCTACAGAAAACCTTCAGACCCATTTGATTCCAAAGAGTAATCATTCCACGCAATCCATTTCGGTTGGTTGCGCCCCCAAAAAATCCAACAAATATGACAAAGCTCACCAAAAGAACACTGATGATATCATAGGATTTGGCAAGCACGACAGGAAGGGAATATCCAATAAATACCATGAAGTGTGACAATAACACACAGGATTCCAAGAATGACAACAAGCAACACACACAGTCAACCTATATTTCATTTTTTTCATATTCATAAGTTCAAAGTATCATTTACTTCCCATGCAAATAGTAAAATGAAAATGAATTTGAACATACATCTGATAAAATCAGACAACTAAGAATGAATGGATTTTATAAATATGGAAAAATGATTGAGTAAAAGCAACAGGGACGGGGCAACCTGCGTAGCATCCATTCATGTGATAGCTTGGCTCTGAACTTAAGAGATTCTCCAATTCTCCAACTATGTCTGGTCTCTCTACTGAGCTTCAGGGTTCCTCACCAATTTTTCCATAATCCAGAGCCATCCTGCCTGCCTCCACTCACTATCCATGTAGCCAAAAGCAAAGTCGTCTTGTCTACCTCCATGAACTACCCATGCAGCCACAAATATACTTGCTTACCATGAATCATGAGGCTTACATTATTAATCTAGCATATCTAATTATCTACTTGCATTTCTAACTTTAGTATTTAATTATTTAGGAAAGAATGATGGGACACATTATCATTTTTATGAGAAAAAAACATTTAAACTATTATTTGCAATTTTAATATGACACAATTTTTTTTTTATGAAAATAAAATAATTTTCAATTATGTATTTGCAAGTTTTTAAATAAATTAAAATTCATTGAATGACTTTGTTCAAGTATACCATAAATGTTGTTTAAAATGGAGATCAGTCCTGGTACATAAGCACCTTTTCTAACGGAACAAGAATAGCTTTGACGTGTAGCTAAAGCGATAACCTATCGCGCTAATATTAAATAATATTCCATTAACTTTCCCAAAGAAATGAGAAGAACATTGACGGGCCGTGCTAATATTAAATAATATTCCAATAACTTTCCAAAAGAAATATTAAATAATGTTCCAATAACTTTTCCAAAGAAATGAGAAGAACATTGACGCGCCGTGAAATTTATCATAAATTATTGTAAATAACATAGCATCGAAATATTAAATAATGTTCCCAAAGAAATGAGAAGAACATTGACGCGCCTTGAAATTCATAAATTATTGTAAATAACATAGCATCATCTTCTCTTTAAAGTTTAAATCTTTTATTAAATGATTATCATAATTTTTGAAAACATTTGTTTTAAATTAAGTGAGAAATTGTTAGATTTGTAGATTTGAATGATTAAAAATCTCAAAAAAAAAATTAACATACTGAAACCATTTCTATATTTAAAAATAAATTTTAAATAACAAAAAATAATAATTTAGTGCAAATTTATATCACTAGGATTAAAAAAACCTATTTCATAAAATAAGATAGACAAATCCTAAATAAATTATTCTCTAACAAATTATAACAAATTATGGGAAAGTACAGTAGGAGTGAGTTTTTCATTTCTACTACTTGCTTTCGTACACTGTGCTAATGTAAAGATGTGATAAGTACTGCTATACAGTTTCGAATAGACTCCAAGCCTATTAAAAGGAGGAGTGGGCTAACTTGGGAGCAATCTTCTTTCCCGAGTTATCTTTTCGGCAAGTTTTTCAGCTTTTAATTTTCGGGCCAATCTAGAACTTTGATCAATTTTATGAGCATCTAGATTGGTTTAAAATGAGCAAAACCTCTAGAGTAAAGTTCTGGAACTTTTATCCATGCAAAACTCAAACTACCCCTGTAAATCTGACCGGATTCAAGACTGATTTTTTACCTAAAAAGCAGAACTCGAGAGGAAAGATTGCTCCCAAATTAACCTACTCCATTAAAAAAAACCCGTTGCACATGTATTCACATCCAAGAAACACATGTATTCAAATCCAAAAAAAGACCTGCAAAAATACTATGGAGTACTTATTCGCGATTAAAAAGCTTATGTACCAGGACTGATCTCCTCTTAAGTCCTGGTTCAAGAGCTCTCAAAACCATCAAATTTAATGAGATATTTAGTTTTAAAATTGTGTGGATTGTCCTACATGCCTCCATTTTTATTTTCATAAAATCCATTATGTATAAATCTTGAAAAGCTCATTGTGGGTCACCGATGAAATTTTGTTTACCATTATCAAATACTTTGTGCATTCAGTATAAATTAAATGAGCCCTTTAATACACAAATCCATGAATAAGACACTCATCAAAACACACTCCTGCACTTCAATTCTCACTATCATGGACTTATACATCGATATTTAATTTGTTATAGTTTTGAGCTTTAGATTCATAACAGGAGGCTAATGTAGTCTCAAATTTCAATCCACACTAAAAAGTAGTTGTCTAATCAATACCATCAAACTTTGTGCTTGATTCTTGGATTCTCGGACCAGAAGCGATCTTCAATAAAGGCCTTTCTTATTTGTGGATTTAATGAAGAAACCCTTGCCACCTATGGTCTTAAACCCATTGGAAATAATCTAAAAGAGTTGCATAAATGAGTTGACATTCATATTAAGTTACAATAACTTCCATTTCAAGAGTTTAAATTTATTTTCAGAAAAGAGTGTCAAGGAGGAAGGAGCGATTTTTTTACAGCTACGGCTGTATAAACTCTTGCACAAACACACACATAAACCCAACTAAAAAATGGAACACAAGAGACATAAGAGTTGCGGCTCTAAAGATCTTACTACTTTTATTGATTCTCGAGAGATAGTTAAATTCACAAAATTTACTAATAATAGGATTCAACTCTTCTATGGATTTCTTCAACTAACTGGAACTAATTGAAAGTCTTCTTCAACTTTCTAAATTTAAAACTCTCCAAAAAAAGCTAATACACAACTCACTAAAACTCTTATAGAGTCTAAACTTAAAACTTTCTAAAAATAGTTGCAGGAGTACTTATATTCTAACACTCCCCCTTAATTACTACTGCTAAATGATTTAGAATTTACAACACCTAAATTCTATCTATGAAACTCAAACACATATTTTTCCAATGGCTTTTTAAATATGTCATCCAATTGGTCTTTTGATCTACAAGATTCGAAGTAGATTTATCCATTGTTTACAAGCTCTCTAATAAAATGATATCTAGTATCAATATGCTTTCTTTTCTAATGGAAAACATGGTTTTTTGACAGAGCTATTGTTGAGTTGTTGTCACAATACACTGGAGTTGGTCCTTCTTGTCCTTGTAAAAGATCACCCAATACTCTACATAACCAAACTGATTGACACGTTGCAACTGTGGCTTCTACATACGCAACTTTGGCTGATGAAATTGTCACAATGGGATGCTTCTTGAATGCCCATGAAATCACACTTGAACCAATATGGAAGACATATCCTGAAGTACTCTTCCTATCATCAAGACTACTTGCAAAATCACTGTCAGTATATCCAATCAAGAAATCATTACTAGTGCTTGAATATAATATGTCATATCCTATTGTTCCAACAATATATCTAAGAATTATTTTTCCAACTTGCCAATGTGAATCTTTTGGAGATTCCATGAAACTGGAAATCAAAATGATGACATACATAACGTCTGGCCTAGTGGCAGTGAGATACATGAGATTGCCAACCAATCTCTTGAATAGAGTTGGATCTACATTGGATCCCACATCCTCTTTGCTAAGCTTTGCCCCTATTACAATTGGATTTGGTGTCGGTTTACAATTCCTCATCCTGAACCTCTTCAGTGCATCCATGGCATACCTTTCCTAGAATGAAAAAATTCCTGAATATGATTGAAGAACTTCAATACCAAGGAAATATATCATTAACCCCAAATCAGTCATTTCAAATTCTTGTTTCATAGTTGCTTTAACTTGTCCACTGAAAAATTCCTTGTGAAGATCATAGCATCAACATATAAACAAACAATCAATATTTGACCTTGCTTATTCACCTTTGTATATAATGTGGGATCATTTTTTCTTCTCATGAAACCTATACTAATCAAATATGAATCAATCTTGTTATCCCAAGCATTGGGATCTTGCTTAATCCCATAGAGAAATTTCTTCAATCTGTAAGCTTTATCTTCATGTCCTTCTTCCAAAGGTTGTTCCACATATAGTTCTTCTTCCAAAATACCATTCAAGAATGTGGACTTGACATCCATTTGATAAACATTCAACCTTTTTTGAATTGTTATGGCTAATACAACTCTAACTGTATCTAACCTTACAACTGGTGCAATGATCTCACCATAATCTACTCCATGTTGTTGTGAAAAATCGTTTGTTACCAATCTAGCCTTTTGTTTTTCAACTTCTCCTTTCTCATTAGACTTGGTTTTGTAAACCCATTTTACACCAATGCAATCTTTATCTTCTGGAAATTGTACTAGATCCCATGTATCATTCTTCTCTATGGAATCAATTTCTTCATCCATTGCTTGGACCCAATTTTCTTCTTTAATCAGTTCTTCAAAACATGTGGGTTGAAATGCAAACAATGTAGAATTCAAATGCACATCTAGATCTTCATATGTTTCTCCTAAGCTTCTAGTCTTTCTCGACCTTATAGAGGAAATTGTAGAATTAGACACACTGCTTAACTGAGAAATAGGAGTACACTGGGCTATTGGCTAGATGACTCACCTTGAACAAAATTTCTTGGAGTTCTTGTTGGAGTATCTTTGATTGGTGATTGAATTTGTGAACCTTTCTATCCACCTTGTGTAATCTTTTCCTCTCCTTCATCCTCTTCTTGAGGTATTACTGCTCCAACATATATAGTCTTATATATGCTTCCATTCCATGCTTCATCTTATTTGAATTCAACGTCCATGTTGATTATCGCCTTCTTTGTCACTGGATTATACAATTTATATCCCTTGGAATGATCATTGTACTCAAGGAAGATGCATTTTTCACTTTTGTCATCTAGCTTCCTCCTCAACTCTTTTGGCACATGAGCATATGCCACACAACCAAATACTCTGAAGTGTGATACACTACAACTCATACATGTCCATGCTTCTTGTGGAACTTTGTTCTTCACACTTTTGGTAGGATATATGTTCAAAACATAAACATGGTAAGCTATTGATTCTCCCTAAAAATCATTTGACAATTGTTTTTCTTTCAACATTCTTCTAGCCATATTCATTATGGTTCTATTTTTCCTTTCAGCTACACCATTTTGCTGAGGTGTATACCTTGTTGTAAACTCTCTTTTGATTCCATGTTGCTTGCAGAAATCATGAAAAACATTCGAATCATATTCACCTCCTCTGTCTGATCTTAACACTTTAATATGACGACCACCTTGCTTCTCCACCATTTCCTTGAATTCTATGAACTTGTAAAATTTTTATGATTTATCTTCCAGTTCTTTTCTAGAAAGTATGCCCAAGTCTTTCCATTGTAATCATCGATGAAGGTTAGGGAGTAGTAACCTCCTCCTAGTGACTGGGTCTACATTGGATCACATAGATTTGTATGAGACAACTCCAATGGTTCCTTTGTTCTATACGACACCGCTCTAGGAAAACTATCATTGTGTTGCTTTTCCATAATGCATCTCTCACATGAATTAGCTGGCTCTTGAATGGGAGGAAAACCTTCAACCATATTTTTATACTACAATAGTTTTAGACCACCAAAATGTAAATGACCAAATCTGAGATGCCACAAAAAAAATATTCTTAACATGTTTCATTTTGGGCAAGGGAGACATCCAATCTATCAATATTCATGGAAAGAGGATACATTCTATTATTTGTCATCTCCACCCTAGAAATCAACATCTTACTAGGAGGTTTATCGTATATGAGACAATCATTTCCCTTAAAGATTACATCATACCCTTTTTGAGTAAGTTGGCCAACACCAATAAGATTATGTTTCAAACCTGGGCATAATACACATTTGGTATGTGTCTTTTTATACCTTGTTTGGTCCTTATGTTGAGAATTCCTTTTCCAATGACTTTTAGAATATTGTCTGACCCCAACTTGACTTTATCCCTCACTGAATCATCCAGATCTATGATTAAGATTTTGTCTCCTATCATACGATTGCTACATCCACTATCTAATAACCAAATATCATTAGAATTCTCTTGAGCAACATTACAGGAAAGGAATAATGAGTTTTCATAGTTCTCAGTGGTGTTAGAATAATTTGTGTCCTTTCTTCTAAGGTCAACCTTCTTCTTCCTACATTCATAAGCATAATGACCCATCTTGTTACAATAAAAACATTTAACTTTCGATTTGTCATACCTCTGATTTGGCCATGGATTTTTGTTGCTTCTCCCCCTTAAACTATGAGGATTTTGATCTAGTCTCATTTCTTGTTCTGAACTATCCCTTTGGTTGGTGCTTTTGTTGCTCTTTCCCCTTCCTCTTGACTTTGATCCTCCTCTGCCTCTTGAGATCAAAACCTGAGATGTAAATGCATTTTCCAATGAATCATCATACATGTTCATCCTAAACCCATGGGATAACAAGGATCCCAATAGCTCATCCACTGATAGTTGTGTCAAGTCCTTACACTGTTCAATGGTTATAACCACCACATCAAACTTCTTAGGCAAGGTTCTAAGAACCTTCTCTACCACTCTTTGATCTGGAATCTCTTCATTGTTCATCCTTAACTGATTTATTGTGTTCATGGCTTGGGTCATGTACTGGTCTAGTGACTTTGTCTCCTTCATCTTCATATTCTCAAAATTCATTCGTAATGTTTGTAACTTGACTGTCTTTACCTTGGTAATTCCTTGATAGCTGATCTCTAAGATGTCCCATACTATATTTGAGAATATTGTGGTTGGGATCATGGAAAATATACTTTCATCCAAGCTATTTTGGATGAGATAGAGAGCTTTTGCATCCTTCTTCTTGTTATCTTTGAGTTGATCCTTTTGAGCATTGGTCAAAGCTCGCTCAACTACGTGATCATCTAGTTTTGTATAACCATGAACCATAATATCCCAAACATCTTGAGAATGTAATAACGTCCTCATCTTGATTTCTCAAACTTTGTAATTTTCCCCTGCAAGAGCGAGGATCTATGGCTATGCAAAACTACTGTTTAAGGTCATATTTTTTTAAAGAAAATTCTCTTCTCAACTATAATAGAGTGAATAGTATATTTTTATGTTTTATTTTTTTTAATTCTCAACCTAAGAAATAATATATGTATTCCCTCCTTTACACAAAACATATCTCTTATGGAAAAATATACTATGTTCCTTTAACAAAACACCAAAAATATAAGTTATAAATATACTTGCTCCAATTTAAAAACATAAACAAGAGGAGTTGCAGACCAGCAAGTCCCTGCCTTTGGGACTTGCTTATTAACATTGAATATTGTAGGCAAGGACTTGCTTATTAACATTGAATATTGTGGTAGTTTCATGGGTTTCATGTTTGTCCATATAAATGGTGAGGGTGACGATTTCTGACCCAGTTTGGAGGAGAGAAAAAGTATGTTAAAAACTATGTGATTTTATTCTTTTCCATTATTTGACACCTTTGACTCGTAGCTTTCATTTCCATGTTTTCTGGTTGTATTTCAATTCCACTTTCGGAATTTCAATTACACTTTCTCAGTTTTCAAGGTTCCTTTATCAAAATGCACCAACTACCAAGGTTCCTTTATCAAAATGCACCAACTACCACGAACTAGATAAATGAAGAGGTAGTGCACAATAAATTTGAATATATGTGTGGGGTTGCTTGCAGAGCCATAATTTGGAACTGTGATCGGAATTGTCATGAATTAGTGCTGTTATTTTCTAGATACACTAGAAATGAAATTGTATGTTGGTTTCAAACTTTGTGTGAAATTCATTTATGTTGTCATAAGAGCAACATGTCACTAAAGATAATCAGTTTTTATAAAATTGTTTTTCCTATATTAAAGATAATCAATTGTCATAAAAATGTTTTATGCTTAATATTTAAATAATTACTTTAATCAATACAATATTTAAAAATTATTGCAAGATGTCCAAGTATATAGATATATACATTGAAATAAAATTTATGATTCCATTCCATATTAATTTATTAACTCTCGCAGTAACAAATAGAATCAATAAGTCCTCTATCCTCCATACTTCCAAATATTAATATAATAACTTGAAAAAGAAATATACATAATATAAAAAGCAGAAAACGACAAAAGCAAATTTATAGAAATCTCATTTCTTATATAAAATGATTCAAGAATATGATAACTTGAAACCAAAGATATATACATAAATAGAATCAATAAATCCTCTATCATCCATACTTCCAAATATTAATATAATAACTTGAAAAAGAAATATACATAATATAAAAAGCAGAAAATGACAAAAGCAAATCTATAAAAATCTCATTTCTTATATAAAATGATTCAAAAATATGATAACTTGAAACCAAAGATATATACATAATATAAAAGTTTAAAAAGCAAATAATTATAACAGAATAACTATAACTTGAAACCAAAAAAATATACAGGAATATGATAACTTGAAACCAAAGATATATACATAATATAAAAGTTTAAAAAGTGAATAATTATAACATAAAAAACAAAAGAAAATCAACAGAAATCTCAATTCTTATAAAAAAGAATATGATAACTTGAAACCAATTTTTTTTACATAATATAAAGTTAAAAAAAGTAAAGCATTATAATAGAAAATGACAAGAACAAATCAACATAAATAATATCTTTCTTAAAGTTAACCTATATAATATGTTCGTTAGAGGTTTCATCATCTTGTTATTTACATAGACGTTTAAAGTTTGGGTTGCCATGTATCATATTTACATACACGTTTAAACTTTGGATTGCCACGTATCATAGATCCCCACCTTTTCTTCTCTTTGTGTTTTCGATGATAAATACAATTTTTTTTTTTATGAATTTCTATTGATTTTAGATATGAACGACTAGTAGAATGGTTCTCAGTCGAATGTTGTGGAAGGATATCATCAATTTCACACTGTTATTTCGTTTGCAGATGGAGCTTAGTATGTTGTTTTAGAAGCTCTATAGATGGAGCAAAACATGTTGCAATGTTTTCCGTATCATTATAAACATATTTACAAGTTTTTATTTACTGTTAGTATCGAACGATCAGATGTATAATTGTTGGTTTTAACTGTTGTCCTATATTTCTTTTATCATTATAGTGAATGCACAAAGGATTTCTATAGAGCACCAAAAATAAAGCGAGCTTAAAATTACAATTTTAAGCCAGCTAGAGAGTAGTGACGACACCACTCTAATTGACAATTTTGGTTTAAGTGGGCCAAGTACTTGTTACAGTACGAGTTCTGGTTATTTTTGTTACAGTACTAGTTCTGGTTATTTTGTTTCCAGCACAGGTTTTGCAGCTGGTTTCAATCCAAACCAAATAATATGGGGTTTGGAGGCGCTGGAGGATCACAAGGATTTGATCATAATTATCAAAATGGTATAGGGCAGGTTGATTTGAGAGGGGTTAACCCACTTGGGATCTTTAATCTCCCACTTGCCTATCTTTTTTTGCCTATCTGGTCTTAGTTAAACAAGCCTATCTGGCTACGAGTACGGGGAAGGCCTTCTCTCTGGCTTGCTTGCCTCTTGGTGTGCTTGGTGGGTATTGTAGTTAGGTGGCTAAGCTGAGAAGTGGGAGTCAAGCGAAAGGATGGGACGAGGGGCTATATCTATTGGTAGAGCTAGACAATAGGCTTACTTCATTTCTTCCCCTTTACCTATCTCAAGTAGTGTTATCACACATAGGTTCCATAGAGCACCGGTACTGGGCCCAAGATGCACTAGAGGTTAGGTTGGTAGTCTTGTCCCTTGAACAATGACCAGTGCGCAGAAACAAGCAAGTGCTTGTGCCTGGATCATTTTACTCGAACGAGGATAGGACAGTCGTAAGAGCACAAAGCTTTCAGAGCTGGAGGCCTGGGTGATTTTGAACCTGTTATTTTCTTTTCTTTGAATGTTTTTCTTTTTGGATGTAAAGTCGTGTTTCAATAAACTTTCGGAATACATGGAAGCCTAATTTGATTGTAAACCACTTCTTTGCACGGTAAAACAAACCTTTTTTTATAATAGTGTAAAAATATAAACATCTTTTTCAAGCTTGAAGAGTGGAATGATGAAGAGAGTTGAAATGGGAAAAAAATTTGAAGAGTGGAATGATGAAGAGAGTTGAAATGGGAATATGAGATGAAGTGAGACGTTAGAAAGTAAGGGTGGGCTCATCTTCAGTGATTCTCCATTGGCTTTGCTGGAAGCCTGGGGATGGCTCGGAGATTTTGATTGGTAGGGATTCAATTCTGGGGCTGGGGGACCGCTCCTTTCTTTCCCCATCGATAAGGCTCCATCTCCAGGCATTAAATTTAACAACTCTGGCTCAGATTAGAACGGCTGGTGTCAAGTCTCTGCCAGACAATTGGAGGACTGTTAGCGACCTCCTGCTGAGCGGTCCCTTGGCTTCGGAGTGGAATAGTTTCTTTTCGGCCCTTAAAAGGGCAGGCATTACTCTCAGAGCCGAGCCGGATGTGCTGTTGTGGGCGGGCGGCGATGCATCCGGTCGGATTTCAGTAAAAAACCTTTACCTCGTGCTTCAACAGCAGATTACCTCCGTCCCAGCAGCGCCGTGGATACTCAAGCTCTGGAAACTTAGTATACCACTCAAACTCAAACTATTTTCTTGGCTGCTCGGCAAAGACAAGCTCCTGACATGGGAAGTTTTACAAAGGCGTGGATGGGTGGG
>SNQJ01S0007596.1:198032-209513 GCA_010110895.2 Picea sitchensis
TAATGATATTCTAAGAAAAATACTCTACACAATAATAAGTGCATATTATCAATTACATTATTATAATTTTATGCAAGTATTCTAATTAATATAATTTATGCTTAGAGTAGCTCACGTGGTAGGAACAAAATAATATCACATAAATAATTATTTAAAATAAAACATCTTTAAATTATTGATGTACATGCACATGAGTACACATCCTTCACCAGTAAAATCATTAAGATGATCAAACATAAAATGAAATTAGTGAGCATTAAGCACCCTACAACAAAGTATTAAATGTCATTGCAAAGTGCACTTTGCAACAAAGTATTAAATGTTATTGCAAAGTGCATAGAGGTCATTGGATTTGGAGACATTTCAAATCCAACAACCTCTATGCACTCTACAATGAAATTTATGATTTTTTTGTGGGGTGCTTAATGTTTGCTAATGAAATGGAAAGCATTAAGCATCGCATAACGTAGTATTAAATCCCACGACATAGTGCATAGATGCGGTTAGGTCTCAAGGAATTTTAGATCCAATGCCCTCTATGCACTATGTTGTTACATTTGTGATTTTTTCGTAGAATGTTTAACTCTTGTGAATGAAATGACAAGTACTAAACACCTAAAATAAAATATTAAATGCCACCAAAGTACATAAAGAATGTTGGACCAAAAGGCATAGTTTGGATTGTGTTAGAGACTTAAATTGTTATTTTCATAAAATCCATTATGTATAAATCCTAAAAATCTCATTGTGGATTTTCGATGAAATTCCATTTACCATTATCGAATACTTCATGCATTTACTATAAATTAAATGAGCATGCACTATGTTGTTACAATTATGATTTTGTAGTAGGGTTCTTAGCTCTTGTAAATGAAACAACAAATGTTGAACACCCATAGTAAAGTATTAAATTCCACCACAAAGTACAAAAAGATTATGGGATCCAGAGGCAGAGTGTGGATCAGGGATGGAATTTGATGGGAAAATTAATTGTCAGTACACAATTTTTCTGTCAAATACGGTAAAAAATTCCTTCGACTTGTCAATATTATTTTTCGAAATTGTGGAAATAGATACGAGAGCTCTCAAAACCATCAAATTTGATGTGATATTTAGTTTTAAAATTGTGTGGATTGTCTTACATGCCTCCATTTTTATTTTCATAAAATCCATTATGTATAAATCTTGAAAAGATCATCACCCATAAATTTTGTTTACCATTATCAAATACTTCGTGCATTCACTATAAATTAAATGATCCCTTTCATACACAAATCCATGAAAAAGACACTCATCGAAACACACTCCTCCACTTCAATTCTCACTATCATGGACTTACACATCAATATTTAATTTGTTATAGTTTTGAACCTTAGATTCATAACAGGAGGCTAATGTAGTCTCAAATTTCAATCCACACTAAAAAGTAGTTGTCTAATCAATACCATCAAACTTTGTGCTTGATTCTTGGCTTCCCGGACCAGAAGCGATCTTCAATAAAGGCATTTCTTATTTGTGGATTTAATGAAGAAACCCTTGCCACCTATGGTCTTAAACCCATTGGAAATAATCTAAAAGAGTTTCATAAATGAGTTGACATTCCTATTAAGTTACAATAACTTCCATTTCAAGAGTTTAAATTCCTTTTCAGAAAAGAATGTGAAGGAGGAAGGAGTTAGTTTCTTACAGCTACGACTGTATAAAATCTTGCACAAACACACACATAAACCCAACTAAAAAATGAAACACAAGAGACATAAGAGTTGTGGTTCTAAAACTCTTAATACTTTTATTGATTCTCGAGAGATACTTAAATACACAAAATTTACTAATAATAGGACTCAACTCTTCTAGGGATTTCTTCAACTAACTGGAACTAACTGAAAGTCTTCTTCAAATCTCTAAACTTAGAACCCTCCAAAAATAGCTAATACACAACTAACTGAAACTCTTGTAGAGTCTAAACTTGAAAATTTCTAGAAATAGTTGCAAGTGTACTTATACTCTAACACTCCCCCTTAATTACTACTGCTAAATGATTTAGAATTTACAACACCTAAATTCTATCTATGAAACTCAAACACATATTTTTCCAATGAATTTTTAAATATGTCAGCCAATTGGTCTTTTGATCTACAAGATTCCAAGTAGATTTATCCATTGTTTACAAGCTCTCTAATAAAATGATATCTAGTATCAATATGCTTTCTTTTTTGATGGAAAACATGGTTTTTTGACAAAGCTATTGATGAGTTGTTGTCACAATACATTGGAGTTGGTCCTTCTTGTCCTTGTAAAAGATCACTCAATACTCTACATAACCAAACTAATTGACACGTTGCAATTGTGGTTGCTACATACTCAACTTCGGCTGATGAAATTGTCACAATGGGATGCTTCTTGGATGCCCATGAAATCACACTTAAACCAATATGGAAGACATATCCTGAAGTACTCTTCCTACCATCAAGACTACTTGCAAAATCTTTGTCAGTATATCCAATCAAGAAATCATTACTAGTGTTTGAATATAATATGGCATATCCTATTGTTCCAGCAATATATCTTAGAATTATTTTTCCAACTTGCCAATGTGAATCTTTTGGAGATTCTGTGAAAATGGAAATCAAAATGATGACATACATAACGTCTGGCCTAGTGGAAATGAGATACATGAGACTGCCAACCAAACTCTTGAATAGAGTTGGATCTACATTGGATCCCATATCCTCTTTGCTAAGCTTTGCCCCTATTACAATTGGAGTTGGTGTTGGTTTACAATTCATCATCCTGAACCTCTTCAGCACATCCATGGCATACCTTGCCTAGAATGAAAAAAATCCTGAATATGATTGAAGAACTTCAATACCAAGGAAATATATCATTAACCCCAAATCAGTCATTTCAAATTCTTCTTTCATAGTTTCTTTAACTTGTCCACTGAAAAATTCCTTGTGAAGATCATAGCATCAACATATAAACAAATAATCAATATTTGACCTTGCTTATCCACCTTTGTATATAATGTGTGCTTCTCATGAAACCTATACTAATCAAATATGAATCAATCTTGTTATACCAAGCTTTGGGAGCTTGCTTAATCCCATAGAGAGATTTTTTCAATCTGTAAACTTTATCTTCATGTCCTTTTATCACATATTCTAGTGGTTGGTCCACATATAGTTCTTCTTCCAAAATATCATTCAAGAATGTTGACTTGGCATCCATTTGATAAACGTTCCACCTTTTATGAATTGTTATGGCTAAAACAACTCTAATTGTATCTAACCTTACAACTGGTGCAAAGGTCTCACCATAATCTACTCCAAGTTGTTGTGAAAAAACGTTTGTTACCAATCTACCCTTCTATTTTTCAACTTCTCCTTTCTCATTAAACTTGGTTTTGCAAACATATTTTACACCAATGCAATCTTTATCTTTTGGAAATTGCACTAGATCCCATGTATCATTCTTCTCTATGGAATCAATTTCTTTGTCCATTCCTTGGGCCCAATTTTCTTCTTTAATCAATTCTTCAAAACATGTGGGTTGAAATGGAAACAATGTAGAATTCAAATGCACATATAGATCTTCATATGTTTCTCCTAAGGTTCTAGTCTTTCTCAACCTTATAGAGGAAATTGTAGAATTAGACACACTTCTTAACTGAGAAATAGGAGTAGACTGGGCAACTGGTTAGATGACTCACCCTGAACAAAATTTCTTGGAGTTCTTGTTGGAGTATCTTTGATTGGTTATTGAATTTGTGAACCTTTCTATCCACCTTGTGCAATCTTTTCCTCTTCTTCATCTTCTTCTTGAGGTATTACTGCTCGGAACATATATAGTTTTATGTGTGCTTCCATTCCATGCTTCATCTTATTTGAATTCAACATCCATGTTTATTATCACCTTCTTTGTCACTAGATTATACAATTTATATGCCTTGGAATGATCAATGTACGCAAGGAAGATGCATTTTTCACTTTTGTCATCTAGCTTCATCCTCAACTCTTTAGGCACGTGAGCATATGCCACACAACCAAATCCTCTGAAGTGTGATACACTACAACTCATACATGTCCATGCTTCTTGTGGAACTTTGTTCTTCACACTTTTGGTAGGAGATCTATTCAAAACATAAACAGAGTAAGTTATTGATTCTCCCTAAAAATCATTTGAAAATTGTTTTTCTTTCAACATTCTTCTAGCCATATTCATTATGGTTCTATTTTTTCTTTCATCTACACCATTTTGCTGAGGTGTGTACCTTGTTGTAAACTGTCTTTTGATTCCATGTTGCTTGCAGAAATCATGAAAAAAAATTGAATCATATTCACCTCCTCTGTCTAATATTAACACTTTAATATGATGACCACCTTGCTTCTCCAGGATTTCCTTGAATTCTATGAACTTGTCAAAAGTTTATGATTTCTTTGCCAGAAAGTATGCCCAAGTATTTCCATTGTAATCATCGATGAATGTTAGGAAGTAGTAACCTCCTCCTAGTGACTGGGTCTGTATTGGATCACATAGATTTGTATGAACCAACTCCAATGGTTCCTTTGTTTTATAAGAGACTGCTCTAGGAAAATTATTATTGTGTTGTTTTTCCATAATGCATCTCTCACATGAACTAGCTGGATCTTGAATGGGAGGAAAACCTTCAACCATATTTTTCTACTGCAATAGTTTTAGACTACCAAAATGTAGATGACCAAATCTTAGATGCCACAAAAAAAATTATTCTTAACATGTTTCATTTTGGGCAAGGGAGACCTCCAATCTATCATCATTCATGGAAAGAGGATACATTCTATTCTTTTTCATCTCCACCCTAGAAATAAACATCTTACTAGGAGCTTTATCATATATGAGACAATCATTTCCCTTAAAGATTACATCATGCCCTTTTTGAGTAAGTTGGCCAACACCAATAAGATTATGTTTCAAACCTGGGCATAATACACATTTGGTATGTGTCTTTTTTTACCTTGTTTGGTCCTTATGTTGACCATTATTTTTCCAATGACTTTTAGAATATTGTCTGACCCCAACTTGACTTTATCCCTCACTGAAGCATCCAGATCTATGATTAAGATTTTGTCTCCTGTCATATGATTGCTACATCCACTATCTAACAACCAAATATCATTAGAATTCTCTTGAGAAACATTACAAGAAAGGAATAATGAGTCTTCATAATTCTCAGTGGTGTTAGAATAATTTGCGTCCTTTCTGCTAAGGTCAACCTTCTTCTTCCTACATTCATAAGCATACTGACCCATCTTGTTACAATAAAAACATTTAACTTTGGATTTGTCATACCTCTGATTTGGCCATGATATTTTGTTGTTGCTCCCCCTTAAGCTATGAGGATCTTGATCTAGTCTCCTTTATTGTTATGAACTATCCCTTTGGTTGGTGATTTTATTGCTCTTGCCCCTTCCTCTTGAATTTGATCCTCCTCTGCCTCTTGAGATCAAAACCTGAGATCTAAATGCATTTTCCAATGAATCACCATACATGTTCATCCTGAACCCATGGGATAACAAGGATCCCAATAGCTCATCCACTGATAATTGTGTCAAGTCCTTAGACTCTTCAATGGTTATAACTACCACATCAAACTTCTTAGGCAAGGTTATGAGAACCTTCTCTACCACTCTTTGATCTGGAATCTCTTCATCGTTCATCCTTAACTGATTTATTGTGTTCATGACTTGGGTCATGTACTGGTCTACTAACTTTGACTCCTTCATTTTCATATTCTCAAAATTCATTCCTAATGTTTGTAACTTGACTATCTTTACCTTGGTAATTCCCTAATAGCTGATCTCTAAGATTCCCCACGCTATCTTTGATAATATTGTTGTTGAGATCTTGGAAAATATACTTTCATCCAAGTTGTTTTGGATGAGATAGAGAGCTTTTGCATCCTTCTTCCTGTTATCTTTGAGTTGATCCTTTTGAGCATTGGTCAAAGCTCGCTCAACTACGTGATCAGCTAGTTCTGTATATCCATGAACCATAATATCCCAAACATCTTGAGAATGCAATAACGTCCTCATCTTGATTTCCCAAACTTCATAATTTTTCCCTGCAAGAACGAGGATCTATAACTATGCAAAACTGCTCCTTAGGGTCATATTTTTTTAAAGAAAATTCTCTTCTCAACTATAATAGAGTGAATAGTATATTTTTATGTTTTATTTTTTTTAATTCTCAACCTAAAAAATAATATATGTACTCCCTCCTTTACATAAAACATATCTCTTATGGAAAATTATACTATGTTCCTTTAACAAAACACCAAAAGTATAAGTTATAAATATACTTGCTCCAATTTAAAAACATAAATAAACAAAAGGAGCTGTAGAGCAGCAAATCATGCCTTTGGGACTTGCTTATTAACATTGAATATTGTGGTAGTTTCATGGGTTTCATGTTTGTCAATATAAATGGTGAGGGTGACGATTTCTAACCCAGTTTGAAGGAGAGAAAAAGTATGTTAAAAACCATGTGATTGTATTATTGGCCATTATTTGACACATTTGACTCATAGCTTTCATTTCCATGTTTTCTGGTCTAGATATTTCAATTCCACTTTCTCAGTTTTCAAGGTTCCTTTATCAAAATGCACCAACTACCAGGAACTAGATAAATGAAGAGGTAGTGCACAATAAATTTGAATATATGTGTGGGGTTGCTTGCAGAGCTATAGTTTGGAATTGTGATCAGAATTGTCATGAATTAGTGCTGCTATTTTAGAATTGTCATGAATTAGTGCTGCTATTTTAGAATTGTCATGAATTAGTGCTGCTATTTTCTAGCTGCATTAGAAATGAAATTGTATGTTGGTTTGAAACTTTGTCTGAAATTCATTTATATTGTCATAGGAATAACATGTCACTAAAGATAATCAGTTGTCATAAAATTGTTTTTTATGCTTAATATTTAGATAATTACTTTAATCAATACAATATTTAAAAATTGTTATAAGATGTCCAAGTGTATGGATATAGATTGAAATAAAATTTCTGATTCCATTCCATATTAATTTATTAACTCTTACAGTAACAAATAGAATCAACAAGTTCTTTATCATCCAAACTTCCAAAATATTAATATGATAACTTGAAAAAGAAATATACATAATATAAAAAATAGAAAATGACAAAAGCAAATCTACAAAAATCTCATTTCTTATATAAAATGATGCAACTTGAAACCAAAGATATACAGAAATCTCATTTTCTATAAAATGATTCAACTTGAAACCAAAGATATATACATAATATAAAAGTTTAAAAAGCAAATAATTATAACAGAAAAAACAAAAGCAAATCAACAGAAATCTCAATTCTTATAAAAAGGAATACGATAACTTGAAACCAAAAATATATACAGGAATATGATAACTTGAAACCAAAGATATATACATAATATAAAAGTTTAAAAAGTAAATAATTATAACAGGAAAAACAAAAGCAAATCAAAAGAAATCTCAATTCTTATAAAAAAGAATATGATAACTATAAACCAAAAATATATACATAATATAAAAGTTTAAAAAGTAAAGCATTATAATAGAAAATGACAAAAACAAATCAACATAAATTATCTCTTTTTTAAAGTTAACCTATATAGTATGTTCGTTACAGGTTTCATCATCTTGTTATTTACAGGTTTAAAGTTTGGATTGCCATGTATCATATTTCCTTACACATATAAACTTTGGATTGCCACGTATGATAGATCACCACCTTCTCTTCTCTTTGTGTTTTCGACGAGAAATACAAATTTTTTATGAACTTTTATTATCTTAGAAATGAATGACTAAGAATTTTTATGAACTTCTATTGATATTGATTTTAGAAATTGATAAAAAATTTATGAACTTTTATTGATTTTAGAAATGAATGACTAAGCATTTTTATGAACTTCTATTATTTTAGAAATTGATTTTAGAAATGAACGACTAGTAGAATGGTTCTCAGTCGAATGTTGTGGAAGGCTATCATCAAATTCACACTGTTATTTCGTTTGCAGATGGAGTCCAGTATGTTGTTTTAGAAGCTCTACAGATGGAGCACAACATGTTGCATTGTTTTCAGTATCGCTATAAACATGTTTACAAGTTTTTATTTAGTGTTATGTTACATATCATAATAAATAAAATAAATAAGTGCGATCAGAAGTATTTCATGATAAGCACCTGCCACCATTGGATGCATTTTGAATTTTTGCAGGATTATTGTACTCTTTAAAGCATTTGTTTTTTCCGCATTTTTATAAATTCATATATTATGAACAATATAATGTATCGAACGATCAGATGCATAATTGTTGGTTTTAATTGTTGTCCTATATTTCTTTTATCATTATAATGAATGTACTAAGGATTTCTATAGAGCACCAAAAAGAAAGCGCGCTGAAAATTACAATTTTAAGCCAGCTAGAGAGTAGTGACGACACCACTCTAATTGACAATTTTGGTTTAAGTGGGCCAAGTACTTGTTATCGTTCTGGTTATTTTTGTTACAGTACTAGTTCTGGTTATTTTGTTTCCAGCACATGTTTTGCAGCTGGTTTTGTTAAAACACTAATCATAAGTTAGTTGGTTAGTTAAGTTAACCTAATTGTTATACAGTTACATGAGAGTTATGGTCTTTTGTATTATATATGTACATCTATGTACATGATTATTTATAGAAACATTGATGAATAGAGTATGTCTTTTCTACCATTGTTTAGTTATCTCTGTTCATCATGGTTTCTTGATTGCTTCTATTATTTCCATTATATTTCTGCTATTTTCTTCATTATGAATCTAACAGTGGTATCAGAGCAATTTCTGATTTTGATGCCAGTGGGATTGATGAATATAGAAATGTGAAAATGTGGATGGAGAGTGTTAGGTGATAGGAAGAGTAACCCTATTGAAAAAGACCTACAGTTATTCATTTGTGAAATAATGAAATGTGGAGTTACAGTTCTACCTAGCATAAAACCAGGTTAACTCCAAGATTTGTTCCCTTGGCGTGTCCTTTCCCCTCGCGAGCAGAAAACGCCCCATGCCTGCTAGTTCCTCTGCATTCCATTCATGTGATCGATTCGTGTGCATTAATCTGTGGACAATGAGCGTTTGTCATTCCTCTCGCGTTGCGCTCTCGCACATGTAAACAAACCCTAATTTCTCGATCTCGATAACTTTGCGATCCATTTGCGTGCCTCTTTCTCTGAGAAACCCCCTTCAGGGTGCCGCGGATGACCAGAGCATTGGTCGTCATTTTTTTGATTTACAACATAGAAGAAATGAAAGGAAAGGATGTGCTCAGTGTATCCTTCGACAACCGCCAGATCATGTCGGGGTCCCGGGACCGCACCATCAAGCTATAGAACACGCTCATGGTATCAGTAACATCGCCAAAATGAAACAGTCGAAGTTCATCAGCCAAGAATATGTAAGAGTCTCCACGGCGTCAAGCGGTGATACATTGCGTAGGAGAAGCACCTTCAATTTTTTGGAGGTCGGGAGAAGCAGAGCTAAAGAATGCCAGTAATCCAATACGCTTTTCAAAATTTTGTGAAGTGGATTTAGTGGGCGATAGAACAAATCCTTCAAATCCAAAATTGTGTTTGATGTTGAAATGGGTAAGTGTGTTCATTCATTTGAATTGATTTCTGAATGTTGACATAGATCCTGAAGTTGTTGGGTTGTATGAGATAGAGAAGTGAAGAATCGAATTCTAGACTTGTAGCAAATCACCATGTAGTAGATCATGTAGTATTTTCATAGAGTTGAAGTGCAATGTCGCATGCAAAGGAAGACTTACTACTGTTTTGCATAATATGAGTGGAAGAAGATTGGCATCGAAGGTCATGTATGCAGGGCATAAACTGGTCCTAATTTAAAATATGTTTAAAGGCACGGTTTTGCAGTCCAAAGGAGCGCAGATGAGTGAAGAGCATTAGAATTATCCGTACTAAAGAAAGATCCTCAGTTTGTGAGGAGCCACTAAGACCAATTTGTAAGAAGCCTTAAGCCTGCATCTGTAAACCTGCATAAGTTTTAAATAATCTCCATAAGTTATATGATGTGTTGCTCGTGGCTATTGGAGAAATGACAATCCCATGAATATAGGTTGGAGGAATTAGAAGTGTTTGTTTATTTTTAAGAGAAGGGTTGGAAAAATATTTTATTTTAATTTTAACAGAGGCCGCTTATAAAAAGTGTTTATTTTAAAGGAAGTCCTAATATTTTTGGAGTAAAGTTAAAAATACAAAAATCTGTTGAAAATTATATTTGGTGTTATTTGTAGACCCACTTGAAATTGAATAGGGGGTCTATCTTAGGATCTTTGTGTGCATCGTCATTGGTTATCCTATAGTTTTTGGCAGCATTCATGCAACGATCGCTCTTGGCATGCACAACATGATACAAACATATCTCTTCCATATTCTGCATAATGGCAAGAATTGAAGAAATATTCACAATATTGTGCACATTAATTAACTCAACTATGGAATCTACAATTGCAATAAACAAGCGCACTCTTAGTATAGTGATTACTTGTTTACAAGTAACACACAAGAAGATTGATATGTTCAAACATCAAAACAAGTTGTTGTCTAATGAGTTAAGTTTTCTTCGACACCAACAATGTGATTACAACAACCAAAATGGCATCAAGGATGAAAATAATGAAGACATTCACTTGACTAGTGATAACAGTCATAAACATGAAGATCAGTTAGATGAAGTCCCTATGTCAGAAAAAGTTGCAGATAAATGTATTGTTCGACCATGGGAAGAATTATGCTTTAAACGAAATCGATATGGACTAGGATATGAAAATGATGCTAACAATCTTTTTCATTTTCCTAATTATTGCGAACCTGTTTGCTTTGTGAGTGGAGGTTTTTTGAATGATGATAAGATGACAGAGCATATTGGTAAGGAATAGGTACAAGATATTGTTAATGATGATGTTGTTCCAGATCATGATAATCGATCGGATAAAGAACCCATACAGTGCAAACACTGTCACCGGTTTGGCCATGATAAGTCAAACTGTTTTGATTTTCACCCATGCAAATTTTGTGGGAAGACAAATCATTCCTCAGTAAGGTGTCAAAAGCACAAGCGGAAACAACTTCATTTTGAATGGTTAGGGAATTGGCGTTGGCATTTGGAAGCCAATTTATTGGAGCAGTCTTATCACTCGATTTATACACAAGTACAGTCGTACTATTAAGCCCTAATATTGGCTCATTACCCCTTAATTGGGGCATATTATATTAGTAATATTATTTTATTTATGTCGGATTTAGGCTATTAGTTGTAATTATGCCTCCTAGTCTCCTATATATACCAAGGAGACATTTTCATTTTGAATCATCTTGGACTTGAACATTTAAGTGGGGTAAAAGGAGGTTGCCCCCTCAAAGAGGCTTATTATCTGAAATTATCTCTTT
>SNQJ01S0007597.1:38778-73159 GCA_010110895.2 Picea sitchensis
CTATTACAAAATTTTTCAATCCTTCCATGAAACCATCCATCTTTGCCTCCAACTTAGCTTCCATCTCTTGTAGTTCATCTTTTGTAAATCATTTATGTCCCTACACATTTATTCACCTTCATCAAGAGTCCAAGTAGGATTGTCTGGAGGCTTATTTGGTGTAGAATTTCCCTTTTTGGGTGGCATGTTGTCCAAGTATCACTTTTGAACCTTGATTTTGAGGTGGTTCTACTAGACAATATTTTTTCTGCTGTATCTCCAAAGTTTCGGCCCTTCTGGGTATGAAATTTTATTTTTTGTAGTTCTCTGATATTTATTCTCTGCAATTCCATAGGTCTGATCAAAATTGGATGTTCCAAGTGGAATTTATGGTAGCTTCCCCACAACTTGTTGATTTTTGTCCTTTTCAGGAGATCTCACTTGTATAGCATGCCCTACACAAAATAATTGATGTAAATTTTGAAACTCGTACCATAAATACTACAGACTGTCCATTATCTAATGAAACTAGTATCACTCAATTTGGATACTCTAGGAAGAAGTTATGATTGTTTTACTTGGAACACCTTTTTGAGACTAGTCAATAGGACTAGTCAGATACCCTATCTTCCACAGGGTGTATCTACAAATGTAAGATGACCCAAAAGATAAAAAATTTACCAGCGATACCTTACTAATTTATGTGAATAACCTCCAGAGTTCAGGGTCTTAAATGTTACCAAATTTTTTTTATAGCGAAAATTATGCAATGACTCAGTTCAGGAAGATTCCAGAACCCTATATTGCACAAGTTATATCTATGAAAGTATAAGGCCTCAGGAGATGAAATTTTAACCCAACGTACCTTGATCCATCTAATAAATATCCTCCAAGATGTTACTTCTGAAAAATTGTAGAAAAAATGTTATAGCAAAAATGCCAAGGTGTCTCAGATGTAGCAGCGAAACCCCAAGACCTTGAGCTCTGATACCATATGTTAAGAACCAAATATCAATATAGCATAGAAAAACCTCAGAATAAGTACTCAACGCCTTGGAAAAGAGATAAATTCATATAATAAGCCTCTTCGAGGGGGAAACCTCCTTATGCCCACATAAATGTATAATTACAAGATGATTCAAAATGAAAATGTCTCCTTGGTATATATAGGATACTAGGAGGTATAATTACAACTAATGGCCTAAAGCCAACATAAATAAAATAACATTACTAATATAATATGCCCCAATTAAGAAGTAATGAGCCACTATTTAGAGCTTAACATTACATATGGATAAAAAGACGGGTAAATATTATTCTAAAGTAAGATTCACCATTTCAATTTTTTTTTTTATTTGCATCCATTGATATGCAAAGTATCTATTATTTTACATGTTTAGGAGAACTAATAAATGCATAACATATTCAACCATGGGATTTGTTGAGCTAATACAATGGATGGTTGCATCTCCCATTTTAGTTTTTCCAAATTAGACAAGGTCCTGGAGGCTGACCTACTACTGTACGTTGAAGGAATTAATATTTATTCCATTCAATCCAACGGATGGACATTAGAAAGGGTTTTCAGTATTGGTTATTTATGCTAATTTCAAATCAAAATGAGCAAATTTTGATTCAGTAAGGAGAAGATCTAGGTTTGGGATTCAATTTGACCAATACTCTTAGAGTTGGTATAAAATTGGTATATATTTGGTTCTCCTTCTCTTCTGAGCTCACTATGTGATTTACTTCTGTCTGATATACCAACAAATTAGTTTCTTGACTTCCATTTCATATCTGAAATTCGTTTATGGAATGGATATGATGATGATAATTCTATTTATAGGCTCTCTGCAACCTTTAGTGTCGCCTATATACCTGTTTGACCACTCCAAATAGTATATATAAAATAGGGATCTATACTCCTTACATTCAGGTGAGTGGCTCCACCTGTTAGAGGTTCGTATCATGCTTGGGACAATTAAAATATAGAGATAATAAAACAAATCATTTCACCCTAGTTAACAAAGGAAAAAAAAGATACATTTTCCAACCAGAATAATGAAGAGAATACTATTCATCAGCCTTCTTGCCCCTACATCCATCTGATCTATAAACCAGGTAAATGCTTCACAGGAATGGTGCAGCCACAAGAGGATGCATCCATAGACCATTTAATTGACGATGAAACAATAAGAGTGATCATAAGACTATTAGTATTACCACCATGGTTTCCTTCCAACTAGTATTAAACTATATTTATTAAGGTAGGTCTCTATGTTGGGAAGCAAAATCATAAACTCAACAAGATTCAACATAAAATAAATAAAACTGACAACAATAAATCACATAATTAACGCAACGATTTACGTCGTAAAACCATTTAAAGGGAAACATCGATGGGGCAATGATAATCAACATTATTATTGATCAAGGGAGAATTGAAAAAACCAAACACATGCTTGCAAACCTCACACTCATCCCACACTGCACATTTTCCTCTAAGGGCATGCATAGATATACAACATCTATCAAACAACTAGAAAAACCTATCACAAACTGATCAAGAAGTTACAAAAACTGATCAAACAATTACACCTATCCATATTCTATTTTTAGTTGTTCAGTTAATGGCATAATACTATGAGTCAAACAATCCACCCATATTCCAAAAATCATGGGAAATTAGTTGGCACATTTAAACAATCTCTACCTTGACAATAATTTACTTGATATATCATGCCCAAATTTATTTATCACCGTTCTCGCAAGCCAAGAGAAGCCAAAAACCATCACAAATCTACAACATATCTAATAGTACTGGTTACATGAACATGTATGCATGATTTTCTCTAGTATGGACCATTCTGCCTCCTTCAATAACCTATCATACAAAACGATGCATTGCCCAATTTTGATATGTTGGACTGTTAGTCAAATTCACAACACTTTGACCATCAAATAACACCTTATCCTGTACTTGTCCAAACTTACCCAATATATCCTTGCATTCATACAAGACATAACCTGAGGTAGGTATCTTCTTTTCCAAGCTTTCTGAATCAACATAACCACATACTAAATCATGCAACCATTGTAGGTGATACTTGTGCTTTTGTGGTTCTAATATATTGAAGCACCCATTTCCATTCTCTTCGCCTGGTTTTTCCACATGTCCACAAACAACATCAATTGCATGTGAAATACTTGAACATTCCCATCCCAATCATCAACACCCATTTCCATGCTCTTCACCTGGTTTTTCCATGTGTCTACTGAAAACACCAACTGCATGTGAAATACTGACCATTTCATTGCATACATCAAACTTCCTACTACCATATGATACATGAGACATATAACCATTTTCTTCTTCATTATTTAGGACATAAAGAAAACTTATAATGGAAAGCCAAAGGGATTCTACCTGTTTCACATTATTCGTACCGAATTTCCTGAGTATCTCCACCACATAATTCTATTGTGATAACCAAGCTTACCATATTTCATGTCCTTGTGTATTTCCATTCCTAAGATTTGTTTTGCTGCTCCTAGATCCTTCATATCAAACATCCTAAACAACTGAGCCAACCTGTTGATCTCAAACATGCTTGTGCTTTCAACAAGCACATCATTTAACAACAAGATAATAAATATACCATAAATATAATGGTTATACTCACTTCTTGTAAAAAAAATCTCACCATGAAGGAATCAAACATCTTGTACCATTTCCTAGTTACCTTAGGCCATACAATGATTCCTGAGTTTGCAAACAAATCTTCTATTACGATTCTGAACTAACCTTTCTGGTTTTTCCATATACATCTTCTCATCCAAAAAACTCAATGTAAAACAATTTTAACATCTAGTTGTACTAACCCAATATCAAGTAACACAACCAATGATAACAAAACATGAATAGAAATGAGATTTTAACAACTGGTGAGAAACTTTCATGGAAATCAATACCTTCCAAATACCCTTCTACTACCAGTCATGCTTTAAACCTTTCATCTTTTACTATGTTTGATTTTATAAAAGGAGATTCATCAAACATTGCATCTCTATCCATGATAATTATAGGGTAGTAGGGTCCCACAATATACATCCCTTAACATCATCGCCATAACAAAGATCTGCCTATTTGATCCACGTCCTACTTAGAATTCTCATAAAAAACATAAGTGCCACAACCAAATCATTTCATATTTGAATAATCACCAAATGACATGTTCATACCTCTTCCACAATCTTCCAGTCTTTTGCAACCGATGGTGACCGATTTACCAAATAGCATAGCCACTTTCTCCCACAACTATTGATGCAAATTGGCATTATTGAACATGCCCCTTCGATCCCAACTTCCTTGCAATAATTTCCAAGTTCCATGGATATGAACCTACCTTCATCATATATTCTCAAACACTTGAATGAATTTCCAATGTTCATTTCACTACAAATCTATAAACACATCAACCTTTCTACAGACCCACCTTTCTAACCTAGACACATTGCTCCACCTCGAACATTTCATTTGAAAAACCTTGACCAAACCTGGCCAAGCCGACACAAGTGAACCTTTTCCTCTCACCTCCAGGGACTTTACAATGGAGTCTCAGTGCTCCACCTTAACATGAAAATTCCCTTGACCTAATCTAGTCAAGCTGGTCAAGTAAGCCTTCACCGCTTACCTCTAGACCCATTTACAATGGAGTTCACCAAGCCTTTTATAGGCTTCAATACATGCATTCAATGGACACAATACCATGGGCTATCCAAAAAACATGAACCTAAAAAACCACGTGCTTTGACCTAAAAAAAATATTTAACTCATTAAATATTTCACCGAGTCAAGGTTAACCCAAGATACATTCCCCCCACTTCTTCAATCTACCTAAATCTATGTCTACACTTTTCATAGGTGACACAATAAAATAGGGGTACACATGCCTATCTAGGTCTTACAGACATATGCCCATTTACATGCAGCTACTGCAACTCATTCGAACATGTTATCGAAGATTGTTCTGTGTTGCTAGCCAAACTTCAGGAGAGACGAGGAACTCAGCAGAACCCACAAGTGCAACTGATATACATTGAACCTCGCGAGGAGGACCCTAGAGTCGATGTTATCACTAGAGGAGGCGTTGTTACATGAGAAGACAGAGCGACCCAAGGAAATACTACAGAAGAATCAGAAGTCAGGAAAACTGCAAAGAAGACACGAGTTTTCGATGCAAAGAAAGAAAAACAAATATTTGAGGATGCAAGAAAAGAATTCGGGAGAGACCAAGGTTCTTCATCGAATACATGGCCAGAAGTAAGAGAATGTGGAATGCCTCTGGAATTCGATCAGTCTGCTCTGCTAGAAGAAGGAAAAGAGGTAAGCAAGCTCATGGAATTATTATATACTTGTATTAAGTTGAGTAAGGATGAAAGCGTTGTACAAGATCTACAAAATTTAATCAGACAGTACGAGTTAGGAAAGATAGATCCCTTGGTGAATAGAGCAGTACACCAAGTCTCTAAAAAGAGAAGGAAAAATAAGGAACTACACTTGAATGCTCAAATTGGAGAGTATGACATCGACTATGTGGTCCTCAACTTAGGGTCAGAGGTCAATGTTATGACGAAGCAGACCTAGGCACTGATGGGAAAACATAAGTTTATCTATTCCCCTATCAATCTTAGGATGTCTAATCAGAAAGTTGTACGCCCCTCTGGAAGATTGGAACATGTCCATGTGGAAATCGATGGAGTAAGGAAATTTATAGACTTCAAGGTGACTGAGATAGTTGATGATAGTTGTCCTTACCCTGCGCTGTTAGGAATTGATTGGGCTTTCAATAATTCCACTATGGTTGATTTAAAGAAAATAAGAATGACGTTTGAAGGAGATGGCCTTAGGTTCATTACACCTTTGGATCCCAATGAAGGTCGGAGATACACAGAACCCATCAGAGAAGAAGACCATGCATATGAACTAGAAAACATATACAAATTAACAACCAAACAACATGATTACATTAATCCTACGGTGGATGGGAACCTAAGCTTGCGAAGTGACATCACATGTTCATCAGATTCCGAAGAAGCACTGGAGAACTAGCAGAACAAAATGTATGAAGTATCTACAAGGAGATGTGCTAGATTAACCCTAGAAGTTCGTTGGATCGGCACAACAATAAGTAACTTTCCCACCTTCGATGGTCTCAATCATTTAGAAGCATTCTTGATGGAATTTGAAGAAATCGTACCCACACAACAAAGATTTTTGGAAATGGATGAGGCCTTGAAAGAAACCCCAACAATATGGTGGGGGACACACAAAAACAACATTACAGACTGGGTACAATGTCGCACTTTGATGACAATGCGGTTTTCAGAGCAAGTAGAAGGCTGTGAAGCTAGGTACATAGGTCGAAGTTGTCCGAAGGACCATGTGCGAAGTTGCGAGGAATATTCCTGGAGCAACATTCCTCAAGAGAAGTGGGTGCACAAATTCGTCAACACACTGGACACAACCTCTATCAACTGGTATCTTCAAGCAGAACTGTGCCTCATCACTATAGATTGGGAAGGTATGACCCAGAACTTTGTAACTAACTTTTTGTTTGAAAGCCAATATCCTACAGTGGATCAAGCATTACAGATTGTAAGACAGAAAGTATTTGAGGAGGCACCTAGCCTCCCTTTGGAACAAGAAGAGGACGAATGGATTGCACCTCTTGAGAAATTGCAAGGCTGTTACAATATCAATGTTGACAAAGACAATGATCCTAGGAAGGTGAACATC
Source organism: Picea sitchensis (assembly GCA_010110895.2). Taxonomy (NCBI): domain Eukaryota; kingdom Viridiplantae; phylum Streptophyta; class Pinopsida; order Pinales; family Pinaceae; genus Picea; species Picea sitchensis. The sequence continues at coordinate 45,557 of SNQJ01S0007597.1, forward strand.
ACCGAAACAGAAGGCCAAAGAGACATAGAAGGACCAGGAATTGAGCTACCTTTCATTGGACAACCAATTAAAATAAAAAAAAGTCAATATCGGAACATAGCAAACACCAAAGATTGCAAATGTTGGAGATTATTGGGATGTTACCACTATTGACAAGATCACATAGTTACTGCATGAATATCATGACTTGTTTCCAACCAAGTTCACTGATATGAAGGGAATTAAAGGGCCCATGGGAGAGATGAGGATCCCTTTGAAACCAGATGCAAGGCCAGTTAAGCAGAGACCCTACATATTGAACCCTAGATATAAGGAGAAAGTGAAGATTGAACTCGACAAAATGTTGGAGGCAGGAATCATAGAACCTGTTGAAGAGTCAGAATGGATTAGCCCTATGGTGGTGCAGGATAAAAAGACCGGAGAGATCAGAATCTGTGTAGATCTCGGGAAGTTGAATGATGCATGTTTGCATGACCCATTCCCTACACCATTTACTAACGAAGTGTTATATAATGTAGGAGGATAGGAGGTATATTATTTTACAGATGGATTTTCAGGATACCATCAAATCTGGATTTCCTAGGAAGATCATCATAAGATCACATTTGAAACATAATGGGGATCCTACCAGTATATAGTGATGTCGTTTGGATTGAAGAATTCCCCAGCCATCTTTTCCAGGGTAGTGGTCGAAGCATTCAAGGAGTTCTTACATAAATTTCTGGAAGCATATTTTGATGATTGGACTGTTTTTAGCTTATTACAAAATCATATTAAATGTTTAAGACTAATGTTGGATAAGTGCAGGCAGTGTCAGATTGCCTTGAACCTGAAGAAGTGCATCTTCTTTTCACCCTTTGGAGTGATGTTAGGTCATATTGTGTGTAAGCAAGGACTTCTGGTAGACCCATCTAAGATTTCTATTATCGTTTATCTTCCCCCTCCTACTTCAATCAAACAGTTGTGCACTGCGCTGGGACACACTGGATACTACAGGAAGTTCATTAAAGGCTATGCACAGATCATGACACCCATGGAGAAGCTTTTGAAAAATACTGTCATTTATTGGACAGAAGCATGCCAGCAGATCTTCGACACACTGAAACAGAAAATGGTTACTATGCCTATTCTGGTTTTCCCATATTGGAGCAAGTAATTTCACGTGCATGTCGATGCATCTTCTATTTCACTAGAATTTGTGTTAGCACAACCGGGAGTTGGAGACATTGACCACCCGTTATCCTTTTCTAGCAAGAAGCTATCAACAACTGATATTAATTACACCACCACTGAGAGAGAAGGGTTAGCCATGGTGTATGCACTGCATAAGTTTCACCACTACTTGTTGGGAGGACACTTTAAAATGTTTATTGATCACTCTGCGCTGATATAACTAGTCAACAAGCCAGTGTTGGGGGGGAGAATATGCAGATGGATTCTGTTATTTTAGGAATATGATTTTGAGATTGTGGTTAATCTAGGAAGAATGAACAAAGGCCCTGACCACTTGTCGAGGTTGGAACATGGAGAAGAGCCTACTAGTTTGGAGGATACATTGTCGGATGCACAATTGTTGGCCATTAGAAGGATTGATGATCAATTCACATAGATAGTCCAGGTCCTGTCAACATGAATGGCACCCAGTGAATATACATTCACCCAGAAGAAAAATCTGGTAGTGCGTGCTGCAGACTTTTCACTTATAGTGGGACAACTATACAAGATGGGACCTGATGAGATATTGAGGAGGTGTGTTATGGAGGCAGAGCGACCATTGATCCTCGCAAAAACTCATGAAGGCATCACAGGAGGACACTACGCAAGAAAAGAAACAACACAGAAGGTTCTTAGAGCTGGCCTATGGTGTCCTACCTTACACAGAGATGCTAAGGACTATTCCAGATCCTGTGATGTATGCCAAAGACTTGGGAAACCGACCAGAAGAGATAAAATGCCTTTAACACTGCAGTTGACCCTACAAGCATTTGAGAAATGGGCCATTGACTTCATGGGACCTATAAACACACCATGAAAGTGCATAGGAGCTAGATACATAATCATTGCGACAAAGTACTTGACCAGATGAGTTGAAGCAAGAGAAGTTAGAGATTGTAGTGCAACTATAGTTGTGCGATTCATATTTGATGACATCATAACCATGTTTGGATACCCGAAGATCCTTATGAGTGATCAAGGCACACATTTTATTAATAAGACCATTGAAGCCTTGACAGAGGAATTTGCAGTCCATCATCGGAAGAGCACACCCTACCACCCGTAGGCGAATGGGACAATTGAAGCATTCAATAAGATCTTGGAGACAACGCTGACAAAGATTTGCAGTGTGAATAGGGATGACTGGGATTTAAGAGTACCAATAGTACTATGGGCCTATAGAATCACTTGCAAGAAGCTAATAATGCAAACCCCCTTTAAGTTGGTTTATGGTCTCGAAGCAGTTGTTCTGATGGAATATTTGGTCCCAAGCTTAAGAATCGCAACCTTTACAGATATGGATGACACTAGCACTAGTCAAGAGAGGCTCGCGTAGTTAGGCGAACTAGAAGAAGATAGATTTATTGCAGGATTCCATCAACAGGTACATAAGGAAAGAGAAAAGGCCTACCATGACAGACACGTCAAGAAGAAGGCATTTAAGCAAGGCAATTTGGTACTGATATAAGACAACAAATTCATGAAGCATCCGGAAAAGTTCAGAACACATTAGATGGGGCCATATGAAGTTGTCTATGTCATGGAAGGAGGAGATGCACAGTTGAAGACCTTGAATGGAGAATGGAAGGAAGGTTTGGTAAATGGGAGCCGGTTGAAACTGTAATGTGACAACCAGTTGCCTTGCAGCTCTCACTAAAAGCAGAAGGAAAAGGATCCAGGTACCAGGTGCAATTGAAACTGGGTACCAGACATAGGAAAGGCAGTCTGCACACAGTGGGGAAGGAAAGAGCATAAAGCACAGGCTGCTCCGCACAGCCTGAAGATGAAGCAAATCAAAAGGGTCAAATTTGAAGTGCCTTGGGACAAGTCACAAGTGAGTGTTGGGGGCCTATTGGCCCTTGGGTACGGAAGTAAGCGAAGAGTAAAGAAGAAAAGACAGAATGTGAACTGCGCGGAAGACACAGTGACTGATACTGGGTCGAAGTGAGAAGAAGAGCAGAAAAGACGAAGCGAAGTAAGAGAAAGCAAGTCGTGGGACGAGGAGATCGAGGATGACAGATCAACAAGAAAGACGAATCGTGGACAACTCAACAAGCAAAAAAAGCCACCGTTGGATGCTTTGGAGCACCATGCGAGAAGGAAGGAAAGACATGCTAGCGAAGCCCTGAAAAGGCAGGTTAAGTTGACCTAGGGTTTTAGACACCTAGGGTTTTGGTATCTAGGTTTTGACACTTAGGTTTTGGCCTAAGGTTGTCAGTGAGCTATTGTAACGTATAAATAAAGGTCAAGAGGACCTGGGATGGGTTGTTGTCATTGTTGTTGTTGTTATTGTCTGTTCCAAGTTCGTTATTATTGTGAGTGACTCTTGGAGTGAGAGAGAGAGGCATCGAGGAGTGAGGGAAGTATGTGTTGTAAGATCTTCAGTTGGGTGCGAAGATCAACCCTCCAACTGGGTGCGCAGGGGGGGAAGACAGAGAGAAAGAGAGAAGATCTGCTAGCTAAGAACGCATATAATAACTGTATGATTTCATATTAATATATTATAAAGCATAGTTATGTGGATGTAGCCCTAGGGAGAGGGTGAACCACGTACATATTTGTGTTGTGTGTGATTGATGTTGTGTTCTCTTATTTATGGATATATTGTTATTGCATTGTTGTGTTAGATATAATAGATAGTTGTGCGAAGTAGGTCTAAGCTAGTAATTCATATCTAGATGTTTTGGTGTTCTTGTATTGGATCCACTTTGTATTCCCTTGGCTGTAGACATCTGTGTCTTGCAACCCCCCATAGCTACTTCGGGTGAGACTACATCTCCCTCGCAGGTGTTGCTGAAAGGGCCAGTAGTTAGGGCTTGTTGGTGCACTCTTGGAGTTGAACCCTGGGTCTTCCCCTGTGCCAACAGAATGTATACAACAAAAACCCCCAAAGTGATAAGTCCCTAAAGTGAGAGATCTGGTGTTGTGTGCCCTTTTGATTCAGACGACTGAGATTTACTTCGAAACTCCGAGCTTCGGGCGTCCCAATATTCTTAACATCGCAAACCATCTAGAGTGTTAAGTCCCTGAAGTGAGAGATCTTGCGCTACGTCTCCTTTTGATTTTGACAGTTGAGATTTACTTCAGAACTTCGGGCTTTGGGCATCCCGAGATGCTCAACAACACAAACCCCCGAAGTGAGAGATATGGCGCCTCGTGTCCTTTTGATTTGGACAACTGGGATTTACTTCGAAACTCCGGGCTTCGGGAGATCTGAGGTGCACAACATCACAAACCCCCGAAGTGAGAGATCTGGCACTGTGTGTCCTTTTGATTTGGATGGTTGGGATTTACTTTAGAACTCCGCGCTTCAGGAGTTTCGAGATGCACAATGGTACAAGTCCTCGAAGTGTTAAGTCCCCGAAGTGAGAGATCTGGCACCGCATGTCCTTTTTATTTGGATGGTTGAGATTTACTTCGGGACTCCAGGCTTCGGGTGTTCCGAGATGCACAACAGTACAAATCCCCGAAGTGCTAAGTCCCTGAACAAAGAGATCTAACATCATGTGTCCTTTTGATTTAGACGACTAAGATTTACTTCAGGACTCCAGGCTTCGGGCGTTCTGAAATGCATAACACCACAAACATTCCAGAGTGTCAAATTTGCCGACATGTGTCCACTTCGATCAACGGTCTAGATGAAATCCGAGCTTCGGGACTTCAGGAGTTCTTTACTCAGTACTGCTTACTTCCTCTCAGAATATGAGATCATCGAATAAAGGGATCGTCTGACATGTGTCCCATGCTTGGATCGATGGACAGGAATTGCACGAAGTTCGCTCTGTCTTCTCTAAATGTGACCAAGAGTTGTGACCTCAGCTTAACCTTTGGGTTCTTATCTCACTTTACAAGATCGATAGTCTTGTTTTAATGGCCCGTGGAGATCAATGGCCGAGAATGATTGCGGGGGGCGAAATTGTGTGGGTTTTAATTTCGAAAGGCAGTCCTGCAATTTAAACCGCATTTTTCTCCCGAGAGTATGTGGCATCACCAGGTGCATTGCGGGGCGAAAGGTGGGTTACCTCAAAACCACTTCCTCACGCCTTCACAAAATACATCATTAGAATCCTCACTCAACAGTTGTCCTCCACCCAATCCACCTTTCACCCTCCAGCCTGTCACACTCTCCACGCTCCCGATACCATCCACCTCACCACCTACATTCTTGCATCCGCTCATCCCACCTCCTTATCGGATACTTGTCCCCACATCATCCTATTCGTGAATGGTTACTTTTCACCATAATTGTTATCCATCCCATAACGCGCAAGCACCGAGCTACCTATCCAATTACCACCCCCATATATTTAACTGCAATTCTTTATCACAATAAACTCATTCGAAGGGACAGATGGAAACAAAATCAGATGGAAAAGACAGTAAGCCAATGATTGTGGTGACCTTAGTGGACATGTGTACCCAGTTCAAAGAATGCATCTGTGAGAAAATGAAGAGACAGATGAAGCGCCAACACATCAAATCATAACTCAACAATATCTGCATGTTGTTATTTCATTCGAATGGTATTCTATTGTAGGAAGTCCAACGGTTTCCAGTTAAGACAATTTTTGCATAAATAGATAGATTTTAGATCTATTCCAGACTGCTTCTTGCCGAATGTAAAAGATAAACTCTTTTTTAGTATTAATACAAGTGCAGACAAAGATTCTAAGTTTCGTTCAATTTGAGTTATGTGTTCCCTCTGTGTTTCCATTTCTCTAAATTTCTTTCTGCAATTCTTGAAGAGTGATTGATTGTAATTTAGTACTACATCTACTATGATCATATTATACCAGGAGTTCATTCAGTAAACAACTTTTCCTATGTTATTACTGTGATTAAAACAAGACCTATGATCTGTTTGAAATACTGCATTTTTATATCATGTTCAAGGGTGCATCTTCTACTTATATTCCACTAGGAACAAGGTGAGACTTATCTGTAATTGATACCTGACTTTGTTTAACAGTTTTGTAAATATTTCTACATCATTTGACATTATAATTGTGACTCGGATGACGAGATACAGCCTTTGTACTGTCTTATTATTAATTCCATTTAAAATATTATTTCTCAAAAAAATGAAGGTAGAAAAAAGAACTCATAAAAACATTTCATTTAAAACCTTTGATGCCTGAAATTATTATTTGAGCCTTAGAATCAATCTCAGGAACAACAAGGAGAAACTCCTTTGATCATATCAGAGGGTTTCCTAACACCCCTCTAAGCTAGTTGAAGTCTTTTCTGGATCGCCCTCCTTTGTTCGCCCAAAATCCCTAACTATGAACAGGATACTTTCAAAGTAACTCTCTGAGCACATCAAAGAAGTTACTACTAACTTCTTCGATGTTCTCTAAAGAGTTAAAACTTTTTCCTCACACATTTTCGAAACAAATGGAAACAACTCCTCCGATCATATTGTAGGAGTTACTTTCAACTCCTCCGATATGATCGAAGGAGTTCCTTGTAACTGCTCTAATCTCCTCGACAACACGAAAATCCTTTCCGAATACATATTGAAGAAGTTAGTAACAATTCCTCCGATATGATCAAAGGAGTTGTTTTCTTGAGATCCGATTTTTCCTTTCCAAGATGATTCCCAAGTGTTTCACCCCAAAATCTCACTGAGCATTGTCTACTATTAACCTGACATCTACAAGAAGCATCTTTCCATGTCTTGATAATTTTAGTAGTTCTTATAATTGTCCAATCATTTAGTTGTATTTCAACTAACATGATCTAAGTTTATCCTTTCTATAGATTCAGACAAGTCACCATGGAATAAGACGATGGTGAAAGCAACAGGGGCTAAGCCATATAGTAGCTCCCAACAGACAATATAGAAATAAAGTGTCAGGACCGTATATGATGATACGTCATGACTTCTCAAAAAGGATGGAGAAACCTTGAAATGGGGAGAAGTATATTATATGTTCAAGAAATCAAACTTCTCTGTGGAGGCAGAGGAACCATATGAGATCCAGGTGTTTAGGAACATTAGAAAGTCAGGAATTTTCAGAGTGGCAACACATCCAACAATTTTCCCTTGTGCACACGCCATTTCTTGGATTTTTAAAAACGCATACATAAATAGTTGATATGTCTTTAATGCAAGAAAGTAACCTATAGCTTCATTCAAGCCCGATGATTTTGCTAAGCGTTACCATATTGAAGCTGTCAACAAAATAATGGACGGTCAACTCCTTAGTGAGTTGGAGCTCACACCGAAATATTTATTCCACGCATGGTAAAATGCATATAAGCAGTTCAAGTATCGACCCAAGAGTCGATACCCCATGACCAATTTAAGGAGACCCTATCGATATATGGTAGCCATGTTGTGTAGTGTGTACAGGGAACCAGATGCAACTCATTTCCCCCTATCATACATGCCCCTTATTTATTTTTGTGCAGATGTGGGGGTCTCATTCAACTGGGAAGACATATTGTATGAAAATATCAAGGCTTCCATTTCTGAAGTTACACAAGCACAACCAAGAATCTTTCCCAGTTTCCATATGTCTTCATATCTTCTAGACATAATGTTTATCGCTCACAAGTACCCAAACATGGGATGGATTTGGTTTCCCGTCGACGTTGCTATCCACATCTATTGTAAGGTGCTTTGGGAGAAAAAATACCGAACATAATATCAAAGAAGTTGCGAACACTTCCTTGCCCCAATATATGAATTTATTTTTTGCACCTCCCCACCTTGTATGACAGACAAGGCCATAACAGTCATAAGAAGGATCGGGGACTAGTATTTAATGGAGCATGGTACCTATATAAGAATATATGGTGCCATGAAACCACCCCACTTACTCCCCCGGTTCGTTCTTGACAAACTCGTGATTTAGGAAATGGCATATCAAACTATCATACATGGGGTCGGAGGAATGTTATACAGATCAAAGAAAGCAATTTGGCATCCACTACCTCTTTACATTGGCAACTATTTCTTTGAAAACACCAAGCAAGCCCAAATGGAAGTAGATGTCTTACTTTCCTACCACTTTGGAGAGGAAATATTTAAGAGACATGACCCTAAGAACATCATCAAAGAGAACTTCAATAGCATGAGACTCTCGTATGAGTACAATAATGAGTTCTGGGAAGAAGAGGAAGTGCATCAAAATTCCATAACTTACGATGAAGTCATATTCAATAGGCAAGGCCAGCCAAAATGAAGGATCGCAGACGAAGAAGCTGCAAGAGAGGCGGCTAAAAGAGGCATAACTAGATAAAGTTGAGAGATATTCCCCTATCTCTATTTCAACTCATTCACGTTCTGCAAAAGAGAAACAAGGGGCACCAACAGATAAAAAGAGAAGGTACTAAAAAGGAGGCATGACGCTAAAAAGAAACAAAAAACAAAAGTTGACAAAGCAAAGTCCAAGGCAGAAAAGAGGCGGCTAAAAGAGGCATAACTAGATAAAGTTGAGAGATATTCCCCTATCTCTATTTCAACTCATCTTAATGCTCGCAAAAGTATAAAACAAGGCACCAACAGATAAAAAGAGAAGGTACTAAAAAGGAGGCATGACGCTAAAAAGAAACAAAAACAAAAGTGACAAAGCAAAGTCCAAGGCAGAAAAGTAAGAGAAAGATAAATCTGAAGTCGAAGCAAAAGTTGAAGCTGAGGAAAAATATGAATTCTAGGCAAAAGATGTTGTAGAAAAATAAAAGGAGCTAGCTAAAGCAACAAGAGTGGCAACAAAATTAACATAAAAAGAAGTAGCAAACAAAGTTGTTGAAGAAGAAAGACAAAAGAAGAATACAAATGATAGAGAGGGTGACAGACACCCGATGGAACTAGATATCCCTAGAACATCCACCACGGGTACAAGAGCATAAACAACGAGCAATGGTTTAGGCCTCGAGCCCTGGGAACCTTTTTGGTCAGCTGAGATATTGGATCTATGAAGTTTTACATATGATAGTAAAACTAGTAGAATCATGCAAGAAAGAGTGAAATTGGTTCCAACAACAGAAGGATCCCCTTTGCCAGTGGTTACTTAATTCCCTGTCATAGCAGATGTCAAGGAAGACCTTGTGGAAACAAATAGGGAAAGATTTTCATTTATGGATGAAACCATAGAAAATATATAGAGGCTATGCCAGTAGAACGAAGAAAAAGAGGTGAGGATCAGAGAGCTAGAAGAGAGGCTCCAGCAAGTAAAGATTGATGAAAGGAGTCTTCTCAACTTTAAGTCTAGTGCGGAAAAAGTGAGAAATAATTTGGAAGGTGTCATCGTTGACATGTATGTCAATCTACATCTCTTCCAAAATGTGGTTGCAACAATTATTGACCAAAACAACCAGACACAAATGCAATTGACACAATACAACACTATCAGTGAAGGTATAGCGAACATTTATACGTGGATAGAAGATAATCCTGACACGCCTCTGGACCTGTATAGACCCTCAAAATCAGCAAGAAAGACAAACTTGTATGCATTAGATAATTGCCAGCAAGTAGAGAAAAGGACAGATAAAGAATTAACCAAGGCATTGGGGATACATTCAAGGACTCACAAAGCTACCCAAGAGCTGAAAGGAATGGTCGTCTCCTAATATTAGATGAACTTGGGAAGAATTTAGTCATAGAAGAATTGGTGAATGTAGTCCAGGACAACACGAGTTGAAGGAGACAGATAGTCGAAGCAACAACCTTTGTCTCTACCAATCTCATTGACCAACATCTACTACAATTAGTGAAGCTTCACACCATGATACATGCTTACATGACAAGACTGGAAAAACATATGAGCGCCCTTGATGACAACATCGCCATGAACAAAGCAACATTGGAACAACTATCATATAGGAGAATCGAGTCACTATGTAACTAGTTAGAGGTTTGGATAGCTTATCTTCGAAGCAAAAGTTCATAGGGAAAGGAAAAATGATTGTTTTTCTCTCGCCCTTTTCCTAACCACTTCAAATTTCGTTCTTTCTGCCACTTTTCATTAGAATAGAAAATATGAACAGTTTGTAACTGCCTCTCCAAGAAGAAGGAGAAAGGGCACTAGCTTTTTGTATAAAATAGAGTAGAAACTTGTGAAAAATGACTTTTTGGCTTTTCAAGCATTGTATAGACGCAATAAATTTTTCGAGAACTTATATACTGTTAATTAATATTGAGAAGCCCTCATGACCATCATATTATAGAAGGAATTATGTGTAGAAAGGGATCGGAGCTTTGAACTACTTCAAGTGAAGATAATTGTTGTTTATATGGACTATAAGAGTGTTTGTTTGTTGTAGACTAATTCCTATACAATCTTTATCATTCTGCAATTATTGATATTTCTTTGAATATTTCAATGCCTTGAGATTTGTGGGTTATTATGGTATACATTGTTGTGATCTATACTAATATAATTATATACATATGTATGCATTTGTCTACAATATTTCCCTTTCGTTACAACTAACTATATAAAAGTTGTGTAAGGTTTTGGTCACATTATAACTCATCGGATACTCTAGTGTGCTCCTAGCTAGGATATGTCAGCATAGATTAGTAATAGACTAGTTGTTATTATGTAATATCCCTAGGTTGAAACCCAATTGTAAATATAATTATAACTGTAAATTACATATAAGCTGGTGAGTTGATGGAACAAGTGTGTAGGTTTGGTTCTGTGCATATTAAGTTAGTGCGTGAGAATATCACACCAAAGGAATGCACACAGTTTGTAAAATGATACAGTGCACAGTTTAATGTTTTTCCACACGTCTGTGTAAGCGTGCAGAAATGGCACACAAAAAGGGAAACAACTTGAAGAATACAGTGTGCACCGGTATAAGTGCACAAGGATGGCACACATTCCAGGATTCAACGCACAACGGCTTAGTGCACGATTTTGGAGGCCAGGGAGCCTTTTTGTATATATGTCATGATGTAATGCGCACCTGTGTAAGTGTGTGAGGGTGGCGCACTAAAATAAGAGTGTGCGCATCCCAGAAGTTTCGTACGCACCGGTTTAGTGCGTGATATTTATGTTTTGAGGTTGGTGAGCTTGGATACAAAAGATCAATACTTATGTACTGAGAATGTAAATGTAAGCACATACATAATGAAAATACATTATTATGACTAACCGACCACGTAAAAGAGTATGGGGGGGTAAATCCACTAGCTGAGGTTAAGGGGGGTATATGTTAAGGGGGCTTAAACCCAAAGGATTATTATATTAATATTCCTTAAAAGTATAAAGTAAGGATATTATTTTATCCTGAGTATGAGAGAGAGGGACATGTGGACTGAAGATAATTCTCAACATGACAAGTGTCAAGTTGGAAACATGCATCCAAATAGTTTGGACTTAGTACCTTTTTGCTATCATTCGATCAATTCATGCAAAGGGGGAGTGGTGATCATGATCCGATTGTTCTGCCATTGAACCATGTTGTTACTGACATCGAACCTGGTTGTTATTGTAACCCGTATTCTACTTTTATTGTCATAGATACATGTACATTGCTTATCTTGGAGAGACAGACTAAATCGGTTGGTTTTCAGTCCCATGAGACATTACATTCTCTCCATGTGAGAGAATTGTAGGATATTATTTTACTGAGGTGCCAAACGATAGCGACAGGTCTCTGAGACTTTCTGTCCGACCTGTTGTTGAATCCCTAGAAGGGAAGTGGGGAAGCCGAAAGATTATTGAGGAGAGAAAGGGAACACTTCCTAGGGTGGGACAAGCATGTGGGGAATGAGGGACTATAGGCTGGTAGTGTGAATTGGTACATGTGGCGGAGTTTCTTGTGATTGAGTCACCTGTGACTAAGTTTTCTTGTTGACTGAGATAACTTAGCTTGGCTAGGAACCCTTACCTAAGTGGATTGTATCCCTAGCATGGGGGTGACCCATTGTTGAGAGCTATGAACATTGCAATCTAAGGTTGGGAGCAACGTGGAAGGTTTGCCCGTAGTTGGTGTACCTTTAATCAAAGATAAGTGTTATTATGTATTAAACCATGTGTTGCAGTAATAATTATAAATATTTTTTCATGGGTTTATTATGTTTATGTTGCATGTATATTTATGTTATGAATATGTCTGTATCTGTGCATTGTAGAATGTATTTTTATCTTTTAATTAGTGTCAATTTTGTATCAGAACAACTTGGTTAAATTGGTGTTAGCAATGGAGACATTACAAATTGGTATTAGAGCTGATGACAAAGAGAAGAGAAGTTTTGGTGTGATGTGCCCAGCCTAGGTGGCTGGGTATGTTACAATATGGTATCAGAGCAAGAAATATTTTAAGTGGCATAGCCCAACATGTGGTTGGGGATGTTACAAATTGGTATCAGAGCCCAATTTTCAACATTGATCCTGGATGGGCCTAGTTAGCATAATGTCGAAGTGGATTCTCGTAGAGATTGACTTCAGGAGTGACTAAATTTCAAGTTACAGTGCATCCATGACATAAATTGAAGCAATTGAGTGGGTTTGGGTAAAAGCCCCAATTTCTGTTGTTAAAAGTCATGGAGAATTTGGGAAAATTTGGTTAAGTAATGAGATATCCTTAATGTTAATCCCTATTTAAGGAATTTCAAACAATAATGGGTTGAATTGTAGTTACAGAGAAGCCATGATAGATGGAGCGAGATTGGTTGAATAAAATTCTCAATTCGAGAAAGAATTGGAAAAATATCGCACCAGGATTATCAACCAGTAACACACACAAGCAATTGTTGTTGAAGAAGGTTGAATTTGGGTATATTGGAGTGAAATTGAACAAAATTCATGGTTGCAGAACATTCATGGTGGAAATCGAGAAAAATTTCCAATTTCTACGTCAAATTTTATGGAAAAATCAGTTAAGTGTCGAAATTATTGTGTGCGCTAAGTAGTAGTGATGAGCAGAAAAATAAAGGTGTGTAAGTGTGCACATTAAATTTGAGTATTGTGTTGTGTGGAACCAGTGATGTGGAAAATAGTGTTGTGCGGGGTGCACACTAAACATTGGGTGTGGCGTAGAAAATAAGGGTGCACATGATATGTACACTAAGTTTTGGCGTTGCGCTGTGTATAACAAGTGGCATGCACAGAATACAGGTGCGTGGTAAAGCACACTGAAATTTGGCATTTCAAGGTGCAGAGTTCGTGGTGCATGATTAATAGTGTGATGTGAAAGGTGTGTACTTGGAGTATTGACTAAGCACATTTCGTTTTTATTGGTGCACGTGCAACGTTGTGCTTATAGTGCATGTAGAGTATTGATGCACGACAAAAAAGTTGTACTCGATACATACTAGCATGCAACAAAAAATTGGAGCGTAGGGAGTTTTGGCACGCAATGTGAACACACTAAACCCCAACGTGGTGTGGCGTAGTGCTGGCAGTGCACGTAGAGTATTGGTGTGCGACACAAAGGTTGTGCTCAGTAGAGATTAGTGTGCAACGGAAAAGTATGCACACTAAATATAGATATGCGGTGCATGCACTTCATATTAGCGTTGCATGCGTAAAATTGTCGCATGCTAATTATGGGATATAATTGAGAAATAGTGCGCGTGAAGTTGATTGGGTAGTTAATCTTCCCAAGAAAACAAAAGAAAGAATTTTAATGCATGATGGAAACAAAATTGTGTATAAATTCATGAACTTGTTAAAATGTTTTAGCCTAACAAATTTTGTTGGCTGCACATTTTGCAAAGTTAACAACATTAAACCAGAACAAGATCAATACAATTTTAGAATCATGGAAGATATGCAGGGAGTTTACAGCCATGAAGAAGAGATCATAGGAATGTATGTACATATGGGAAATGAAGGTACAAATTCAAATGGACATGGAGAAGGTAAGGAAGAAAGCATGAACTTAGTAGAGACCATAAAAAAATTGCAAAAGGATGTCCTGAGTTATAAAGATGATAATGAGAGGCTTATGAAAGCCAAGGAGCAACATAAAGACTTCAATATCAAGTTGATGTAGAGCCTGAACATAATTGAGAAGAAGATGGATAAGGAGACCGAGTCAAGTAGAACAAGGAGCCATAAGTCTCATGATAAGATGGGAAGAATGGTGCACAACAAAAGTGTTGGCAAGCATCACCATCACTCTCCAAGACATTCAACTAGGAGAACACCCAGAAGTGAAATTCCATCCTTTTTCAGGAAGCAAAAGAAGAAGTCTAGAGTAGATGAACTTCAGGGGGAAATGAACAAAATGAAGCCTCCTACTTTTGATGGTGAACACAAGAAGGACGAGGATATAGAGACATGGATACTGAATATGAGAAAGTATTTTCAGTTGCATAATTACTCTTCACAGGAAGAAGGTAGAATTTCTAATTATCAGCTCAAGGGAAAAGCATCAATGTGGTGGGAACAATATGTGCAAGTACAACACATTAATGAGAAGAAGGTGACTTGGAGAGAATTCGAGAGGTATTTTCAAAGGAAATACTTGACTAAGAGATACTATGAAACAAAAAATGAAGGAATTCTTTGAACTCAAGCTTAAGAGTATGACCGTAGATGAGTATGAAAGGAGTTTTTTAGAGATGTTGAAATATGTTTCCTTCATCAAAGATGAGAAAGTTAAGACTCAAAGATATTTGAGTGGGATGCCATCTTTTATTAGTGACAGGATACAATATGATGATCCCAAAACATTGGAGGAAACTATAAGAAGGGATAAGTGTCTTTATGATCAACATAATGGGAAAGCAAATTACCAAAATTCTTGAGAAGACAAGAAGAAAAGCAAGATGGAACGGAGGAAGAAGGGAAATAAGCCATCATTCTTCAGAAATAAATATCAGGAACAACTAACTTCTAAAGAATCCAGAATGATAGAGTCATTAGGGAAAAGACCAAGGCAACCACCTATTGAATGTTGGGGTTGTAAGGGAGATCATATGTACAGATATTTCCCTCACAGAAGTGAAAGAGTGACGATTGTTCACCATGTACATCAAGCTAAAATAATGGAGGACATGGACAAAAGTGTACCTAAGATCTATGTAGCCTTGGACAATGTGCAAGTTGAGTTTCAATCACATATGATTGAAGTGGAAGGTAAGATCAATGACCAACCCATTGTCATTTTAATTGATTCAGGAGCTAGTCTTAATTATCTAGATCCTAATATCGTGGAAAGATTTCATTTGCCAAGAAGAAAGCTTGGAAAACCTTGGATGGTGCAGCTAACTACAAGAGCTAAAAGAAATATTAATGATATGGTCACATCATGCCCAATGAACATGAATGGATTGAACACCGACGTATATTTGAACATCATACCTTTGGGTTCCTATGATTTCCTAATTGGTATGGGTTGGTTGGAACAACACCATATTGTCCTAGATTGTTATAATAAAGCATTTACTTGCTTGGACGAGGAAGAAAACTTAAGGATAGTACAAGGAATTCCCAGAGCAGTAACTGTCAAAGAAATTTCATCCTTGCAACTGAAGAAAATTTACCGAAAAGGGTGTCAAATATTTGCAGCGCATATGGAAGAGACACCTAAAGATAAGGTGCCATATATTGAAGATTATGCAGTCCTAAAAGAGTTTGTAAATGCATTTAAAGAAATACCAATATTTCCACCTAAGAGAGATGTTGACTTCTCTATCAATCTAATGCCTGGAGAAAATCCAGTATCTAAGACTCCTTACAGGATGAGTACACCAGAACTGAAGGAATTGAAAATGAAACTTGAAGAGCTTCTGAAGAAGGGGTATATATGCCCAAGTGTGTCACCTTGGGGTGCCCTAGTATTATTTATGAAGAAAAAGGATGGAACCTTGATACTTTGCATTGAATTCAAGCAGTTGAACAAAATAACTGTGAAGAATAAGTATCCTTTACCAAGGATAGATTACCTCTTTGATCAACTGAAAGATGCAAAAATATTCTCCAAAATTAATCTCATGTCAGGCTATCATCGGGTAAGAATTAAAGAAGAAGACATCAACAAGACTGCTTTCAGAACAAGGTATGGCCATTATGAGTTCACAGTGGTGCCATTTGGGTTAACAAATGCACCAATTGTCTTCATGTGTCTCATGAATGGTATATTCAGGAATTACTTGGACAAGTTTGTCATTGTATTTTTGGATGACATTATGATATATTCTAAGTCTGAAGAAGAGCATGAACAACACTTGAGAATGGTGTTACAAGTTTTGAGGGAGCATCAGTTGTAAGACAAATTGAGCAAGGGCTCATTTTATCAAAATCAGATTCATTATTTGGGTCATATTATTTCAAAGGAAGGGATAGCAGTAAATCCTGAAAAGATAAAGGCCATTGAAGGATGGCCAACACCAAGAAATGTATCAGAGGTGAGATCATTCATGGGCCTTGTAGGTTACTATAGGAGATTTGTTGAAGGATTTTCAAATATTTCACATCCAATTACTTATTTACAGAAGAAAGGTGTGAAGTTTGAGTGGACACAAGATTGTGAAAGAATTTTCCAAGACTTGAAGCATTTATTAACAAGTGCTCCAATACTAAGGATTGTTGATCCAACTTAATATTTCGTTGTATGCACTGATGCATGTAAAGAAGGACTGGGTGGAGTCCTTAGTCATAATGGGTATGTAGTATGCTATGAATCAAGAAAGTTGAAGGAGCATGAAAGGGACTATGCTACTCATGATTTGGAGTTGGAAACCATAGTGCATGCCTTGAATATGTGGAGGCACTACCTCATGGGAAAGAGATTTGAGTTGAGGACAAACCATAGTGGTCTGAAATACTTGTTTGGAAAACCAACTCTCAATGTCAGGCAAAGAAGATGGCTAGATTTCCTCAGTGAATATGATTTTTATATAAAACATATCAAAGGCAAAGAGAACAAGGTGGTTGATTCACTCAACAGGAGGGTGCATGAGATGCATGCTACAACCATTAACATGTACCAATCATATTTGAAAGATAGAATTCTAGAAGATGCAAAATCATATCAGAAATACAGTGAGGTAAAGGAAACTTCAGCAAGGTAATTTACAACAGAAAGTTAAAGACTATAAGATGGAAAATGATGAATTCCTCATGTACAAAAGAAAAATTTATGTGCCAAATTCTCGGGAATTGAAAATAATGATATTGGGAGAAATGAATAATGTGCCTTATGTTGGACACCCAGGTTATCAAAAAACTATTGCAACTGTCACGAGTCAATATTATTGGCCAGGCATGAAGAAAGAAGTTGTTGATTTTATTTCTAGATGTTTGGCATGCCAAAAGGTCAAGGTTGAGTGTAGACACCCAACTGGTTTGCTAGAACCATTTCCCATTCATAAGTGGAAATAGGAAGTGGTAACAATGGATTTTATTACCAAATTACCAAGAACCAATAAGCAACATGATTCTATCATGGTTGTAGTTGATAAGCTTACAAAAGTTGTCCATTTTATTCCAGTAAAGCTCACTCACAAGGAAGCTAACATAGCTGATGTTTATCTAAAAGAAATAGCTCGATTACATGGAATGCCCAAGACAATTGTGTTTGACAGAGATCCAAAATTTACCTCAAATTTTTGGAAAGGATTGTTTAAGGGATTTGGATCAAATCTACATTTTAGCATAGCTTATCATCCAGAGTCACATGGATAGAAAAAAAGGGTGAATCAAGTAATAAATGATATGTTAAGAATGTATGTAATGGATAAACCATCCAAATGGGAGGATTATCTACAC
Organism: Picea sitchensis; assembly: GCA_010110895.2. Lineage (NCBI taxonomy): Eukaryota > Viridiplantae > Streptophyta > Pinopsida > Pinales > Pinaceae > Picea > Picea sitchensis. The sequence goes on from SNQJ01S0007597.1 coordinate 63,454, forward strand.
TTGGTAGAGTTTGCTTACAATAGTGGGTACCAAGCATCCCTGAAGATGGGCCCATTTGAGGCACTCTATGGTAGAAAATGCAACACACCAGTCACCCGGGACAACCCAACAGACCACGTAGTAGTTGGACCAGAACTATTCAGAGAAATGGAAGAACATATGGTAAAAAATAAAACTGAATTTAAAGGTTGGGCAGGACAGGCAGAAAACCTATGTTGATAAAGGCAGAACTCACAGGGAATTTAAAGTGGGTGATCATGTTTTCTTGAAAGTAAAAACCAAAAGAAGTTCCCTAAAGTTGGGAAATTGTTCAAAGTTGGCAGCGCGTTTTTGTGGGCCATTTTAAATCCTGGAAAGGATTGGGCTCGTAGCATACATGCTTTCCTTTCTTGCATCAATGTCTATTCATAATGTATTCCATGTATCATGTATTAAAATATATGTACCTGATAGTAATCATGTCATTGATTGGAATGTGATTCACATGGAGCAAGAAGGTAGTTTTCAAGTGCATCTGGTATGCGTATTGGATTAGAAGATCAAGCAACTCCATAATCAATCCATAGGGCTAGTAAAGGTCCAATGGACCTGGTACGACCCTGAGGATGCAACTTGGGAGCATGAGGATACTATGTGAGCAGGATACTCACATCGTTTTGAAGACTTTTGAGTTTTTGAGTTGTACATGTGTATATACTGCACTGAGGATAGTGCATAAATAAGGGGGAGGGGAATGTAATATCCCTAGGTTGAACCCCAATTGTAAATATAATTGTAAGTGTAAATTACATATAAGTTGGTGAGTTGATGGAACGAGTGTGTAGGTTTGGTTCTGCGCACATTAAATTAGTGTGCGATAATCTCACACCAAAGGAGTGCACACAATTTGTAAAATGATACAACGCCTAGTTTAATGTTTTGACGTGCACCTATGTAAGCGAGCAAGAATGGCGCACAAAAAGGGAAACAACTTGAAGAATATAGTGTGCACTCGTATAAGCACGCGAGGATGGCTCACATTCGAGGATTCAACGCACAATGACTTAGTGCGCAATTTTGGAGGCTAGGGAGCCTTTTTGTATATATGTCATGATGTAATGCGCACCTGTGTAAGTGTGTGAGGGTGTCACACTGAAAGAAGAGTGTGCACATACTAGAAGTTCCGCACGCACTGGTTTAGTGCGTGATCTTTATGTTTTGAGGTTGGTGAGCCTGGACACAAAATATCAATACTTCTATACATAGAATGTAAATGTAAGCACATACAAATATAATGAAAATACATCACTGTGGTAGACCGACCATTTAAAAGAGTATGGGGGGCTAACTCCACTAGATGAGGTTAAGGGGGGGCTAAGTTAAGGGGGCTTAAACCTAAAGGATTATTATATTAATATTCCTTAAAAGTATAAAGTAAGGACTATTTTATCCTAAGTCCAAGAGAGAGGGACATGTGGACTGAAGACAATTCTCAACATGACAAGTGTCAAGTTGGGAACATGCATCCAAATAGTTTGGAATTAGTACATTTTTTATATCATTCAATCAATTCATGCAAGGGGGGAGTGGTGATCATGACCCGACTGTTCTATCATTGAACCATGTTGTCACTGGCATCGAACCTGGTTGTTAATGTAACCAATATTCTACTATTATTGTCACATATACATGTACATTGCTTAGCTTGGAGAGATAGACTAAAGAGGCGGGTTTTCAGGCCCGTGGGACATTGCATTCTCTCTAGGTGAGAGAATTGCAAGGAAGTATTTTCCCAAGGTGCCAAACTGCAACGACAGGGCTCTGAGACTTCTTGTCCGACATCTTGTTGAAGCTCTTGAAGGGAAGTGGGGCAGCCAAAGGAATGTTGATTAGAGAAGAGGCACACTTCCTGGGATGGGACATGCATGTGGGGAATGAGGGACTATAGGCTGGCAGTGTGAATTGGTACCTGTGATGAAGTTTCCTTTGATTGAGTCACATGTGACTAAGTTACCCGTGATTGAGTTACCTGTGACTAAGTTTTCCTATCGACTGAGATAACTTAGCTTGGCTAGGAACCCTTACCCAAGTGGGGTTTAACCCCAGCTTGGGGGTGACCCACTGTTGAGAGCTATGAACAATGCGGTCTAAGGCTGGGAGGAATGTGGAAGGTCTACCCACAATTGGTGTACCTTTAATCAAAGATTAGTGTTATTATGTATTAAACCACGTGTTGTTGTAATAATTATGCATCTGTTTTCATGGGTTTATTTTTTTTATGCTGCATGTATATTTCTGTTATGAATATGTACGTATCTGGGCATTGCAGAATGCATTTTTATGTTTTAATTAATGTAGGAGTTGTATCAGAACAACTTGGTTAGATTGTTGTTAGCAATGGAGACATTAAAAATTGGTATTGGAGTCGATGACAAAGAGAAGATAATTTTTGGTGTGATGTGCCCAGCCTGGGTGGCTGGGTATGTTACAATATGGTATCAGAGAAAGGAATTTTTTAAGTGGCATAGCCCAACATGTGGTTGGGGATGTTACATTTTACATACATGGTCTTCATATACATATTTTCATTGCATACGCTCAGTTAATTGGTAAATCGGACCGTAACTTATATGAAAATGAAAAGACAACAATAAATGGCAGTCAGGCCAAATGCCAGATGGGACTCCTAAACCAAACAATGTGTAGTCTAATTGGGACTGTATACCAGGGAGTACCCGTTGCTGTTGTTGGGTGAATTTGAACCCGTCAACAGATTTACAACCCCACCATTATCTATCATTTTGTCAAGAAGTTATTTGTTGCACAAGGTTTTACTAGGAGAAGTAAAAGGGCTTACACCCTCCTAGTATCTCCTAGGTTAGCATTTGCTTGCCTTGGGGAGTAAGAGGGTTTACACCCCAAGGAGCTATCATTCTTTATCTCTTTATTTACTTGACTCTATAACCCTTTAGCTAAAGGCACTAGTATAACTGCATTGGAGAAATAAAATATTGCATTGGCTAACGTGAAATTTTATGATTTGAAGGTTGTCTAAGTTGGAATCAATTATTTTCTCTATAAGCTTGATTGAGACACTAGGGCGTTATCTTTGCCTAAGTATTTATTATTGTTGTTATAAAACCTCATCTACAACCATCAGGGCTGCAAAACCACTAACACTTTTTTATTCATAACTTCCTTTTCAACCGTCAACAGTTGCTAAGAGTTTACCACATTAATCTACTCAGCCTACCGCAACTTTTGGGTGGATTCATTGTAAGTTCTGGTGGTTGGATTTGCTGCTGTAAAAAATTGTTTTTTACAGCCATAAGGCTGCAAAATATCTTTACAAACACGTTTTATTATAGCGTTGTTTCATTGCTAAAGTCTTGTGCTTTCATTCTTGAGTATCACTAGTGTTTATCTAACTTATATCTTGCATCATTGGTTGGACTTTTAGCAATTGTTTATCAATTCCAATACTTATTTCTTTGCTAATATACATTGTTTTTTACTGCCCCAATTAGGGACAACAAGATTAACTTGCTTGTCCACCTAATATTATACATATATGCTTGGTTTTTTCTTGTGTCTCGTGCAGGTACAACATTCTTTGTAGGTGTTCTTGTCTCTTGGAAAACTTTGGCTACCACCAAGACTCTTCCCCAAGCCTTTCCACAACTTCTATCTTGACCTTTAGGGGGACTTTTATTCATCTCTTCACTTTCCATCTCATTCCCCTCAGGGTCATTGGGATTCCCTCCTTGAGGTGATTCTTCCATCTCTAAAGTGACGAGAATACTTGCCTAAGGTGGCAGTGGGTAGGTGTTCTCAAATTTGTCTCCTTTTGGTGGTTGGGTCGAGCTTTGCCCAACCTACAACTTGTGTGATAACAGGAAGAACGGATGGTAAAGACCAGGAATAATTTGAAAGTGTTGAAAGATAGGCAGAAGAGCTATGTGGATAAAAGTAGAACACATAGAGAATTCAAAGTGGGAGAGCATGTGTTTTTAAAAGTTAAATCCAAGAGAAGCTCACTGAAATTGGGAAGTTTCCCAAAGTTGGCAGCGATATATTGTGGGCCTTTTGAAGTTCTAGGAAGAATAGGTCCATTTGCATACATTCTAACATTACTTGCATCCATGAGAATTCATAACATGTTCCATGTGTCTTTATTAAAAAACTATGTACCTGATCCTAATCATGTGATTGATTGTAATGTGATCCAAGTGGAACATGAAGGGGACTTCCGAGTAGAACCAATGTGCATCCTAGACCAGAAAGTCAAAGTGCTCAGGAACAAAACCATTATCTTCGTAAAGGTTTAATGGAGTTGATATGGTCCTGAAGACGCTACATAGGAGCATGAGGAAGCCATGTGGGAAGCATACCCCCAATTTTTTGCAAATCTTGAAGAGAATTGAATGTACATTTTCATATAAGAGAATGAATAATCCATTTTGGCAGCTGGAGTTCCCGGAGCCACGACTCTAAGATTTCCTGTTCGACCGATGCTAGATCTCATTCATGGGGCTGTGAAGGTTGAGGGGAAAATAGAGTTGCTAGTTGGAATTGTTGTGTGATTCATTAAGTTGCGGAATTATCAAGTATTTTGATGTAATATTTTATATATATCAATGTGTAAATTGTATGGTGATATGCACTAAGGACAATGCAGTTTGTAGGGGGAGGGTAATGTAACATCTTTGTTTTCAAACCCCAAACTAGCGATGTGTATTGTAAATGTGATGTATGGTCGTGGGACAAGCGATGTAATATGTAAATGATGTAAATTGAATATAATAAATAAAATGTATCACCAACTGGAGATGCAAAAGGATAGATATTTGGGGGCTTAGTTTCCACAAGAGAGGGAAGGGGTCCAAGGGGGAGATTTTACCCGTGTATATTAAACAGTGCAAACCATTTTCTTTCTAAATTATCCTTACTATGAACCTTCCATTTTTGATTGAGTGTTTCTGAATCTAATCATTGAATTCATGTAAGAGGGTGGGTGTGAGAAGTCACATCCCATAGTTATTGAGAGCATGTGGGTTGAGTACAATCATCTTGGGGAAGAGTGTGAGTCAGCAAGCAAGAGAAAGAGAGGAAAAATTCATATGGGTAGAGGGGGCATAATTAGACAGTCACATTTTTGCATGTAGAGTAGTTTTTACATGGAGATTTTTGGACAACAAGGGAGTTCTGAGTGCTTAAGATTGAAGGCAACCATAGTGGGAATGTATGGTAGTTTTTTAGAGCTGTAATTTCATGGGAAGAGAGGTTGTGGGCATGTGAGTAATATTTTGTTACAGATTTCTCAAAAGAAGCAAGTTTTTTCCTACTGTGAGAGTTCCTATTGTAGCTATAGAATTCTTGAGGTCCCAACAAAGATATTTCTTGTCCAACCTGAGTTGGAAGTCCTGGAGGGGAGTGGGAAGGCCCGAGGGACTATGAGAAGTGAAGGGGGTTCCCATCCCTTAGTTGTGAAGGTTGTGGGGAAGAGAGTTGGCGGACTTGAATTAGTTGCGAGAATTGAATTCTGAGAAAGGGACTTTATCCAACCTTAGGGACCACCTTCTCTTGTGGATTCATAGCCCCAACAAAGGAGTGACTTACTGTTGAGAATTGGAGGAACAAGTCTACGGTTTGGAGGAACGTTCTTCCTCTGCAATGGGTTGCATATTTACTAAGATAAGCGTTCTTATTTGTTGTGTTTATTTATGTTAAATGTTGATATAGTTGTTGTGCATTTTACTCTTAGTTATCTTGTTTATTGTTGCTTGTTGTGAGTTGAATGATGCATCTAAATCTCTATTTATGTGGTAGAATGTTGCTATATGCATTTTGTTGTTGCTACACATAGTTAAGTAATTAAATTTACATTTTTTATTATTACGGACAATTGAAGTAATTAAATTTACATTTTTATTATTACTACAATTGCATGAGCTTGAGTGTGATGTCGCAGGTCGCTAAAGATTAAAATTGTTAATGAATTTTTATTGTTGTTTTAGCATGGGTAGCGACCTAAATTCTAGTTGTAAAAGGCCACAACAAACCGGTTTCCAGGTACCCTTTGTAATTTATTTTTCCGTTACTATACATGTGGGTGGGGCTTCAAAGTAGTGTAGGGTAGGATTGTTGGGATTTTGACTTACCTTGTTTTGGGATAAATTTACATAACCCAGAGTTACTAGAAAAGGCATCAAGTGGCCAATCGGGTTTTAATTAGTGTCATTGTTTCCTTGGGAAGTATGGGAGATAAATCAACTGGTTTTATCTTTAATTTTCTTATCATTTAGTTTATCATCCCTCCTAGAGAAAACATAGCTACCATGACCAGAGGAAACAATCCCAAGGCCAGTAAGGTGGGCAAAGGAAGGCCAGATACTGTACCCTTAAGGTCCATATCCCTAAAGAGCACTTGTATGTAACTCGAGCGGAAAAGGAAGCCTAGGCTATGACTCATTTATACCGTTTCAGGTTCTATGAGACAATCAAAGAAAAGTTGGAGGAAATTAAAGGAAATATCCAGGAGAAAAGACAAAAACTATCCAATGAATAGATTGAAGCTGAGTTCAAGGGTTGGGTTCAAGACACTGGGTTTTCTAGAAACCGTGATACAAATTTATTTTTAATTACTGAAACAGATTGGACAGTTAAGGCCCTTATTTCCTAGGTCAAGGAGGAGAGAAACCTACAACAACAATATATCCTCCATAAAATTGACTTGTTAGATGAGAAATTTGTTTATGTCTATAAAGCTATTTTTGGGATTGAAATTGTTGTTTCTCATCTTCCTAATGAAGACATAGATGCTATAACATTGAATGTATATTCCCCTGGCTCAACAAGAACATAGTCCAACCCCATTTTTCTGGATGAGGACCCCCAACATCTTGGTAAATCTAAAGAGAATCCTATGGACACTAAGGAACCATAAGGCTAGCCCGAGGATGAAAGTTTCGTGCCTCCTTCTAATTAACTCAAGAATGTTTTTATGTTAGCTAGTTTTGATTTCAAGATGTTGGATGCTAGTAACAATAATCATCTCTTTTTGTTTATTGAACAATAGGATGATAACTTCTTATGTAATGAACAATTATGCTCTCTTTAACCTGGTGAAGGTCTTGGTTTCCCATGTGGCAGGCCTCCACCAGGGATGTACGTACTCCTTTTTGTATATAATATGAAGATATGACTGTGCTTTATATTAAAAAAAAATACATGACATGGAATTAAATAATAATAAAAAATTATACCTTAAGAAACTTGATCCCCCTCGATGCTTAATAAGTCCAAGTTTGATAATGTAGGTTCAACAAGATCACATAATTAATAATTTTGAAAGAAATGAAGCAGTCGAGCCTTGCCTTCCACGGCGGATAGGGTTTACCCTAGCTACCACTGTTGTTGTTGTTGAATCTGCCTCTCGAATCCGAGTTGGAGTAGAACACAAAGTTGTATCATGTTGGAGGAAGTTGTAGGTCGTCAAGCTCGTGCTTATCAACTCGAATTTGCTTTTGCAATCATCATGGCTACGACCTTGAGACATCATCACTCTTTCCCTGGTTGAGCTCTATTGGGGTTTCCACAATTTCTTTCTCTGTTCATCATTGGTGCACAAACCAGTCCCAAGGAGGAAGTCTTTGTTTCATTGATCAGATCTTCTAAATTAGTTGGTGAGAAATGCCCATAGAAGAAAAGATTTGTTAAAAGGGAAAAATCCATCCCCAAGATGGGCATTATGTCTCCAGAGGCAAAAAGGAAATCGATTCTGCTACATGAGAAAGGCTTATTAGGTAAGTTCACAAGCTTTTGGTCTAGTCCTTGAGCGGTCCAAGAATGGATCACTAAGCATTGGGATGTTCTTTCCCATATTTTTGGTTTTAATTGTGTTAGAGGTTATTATTTACTTGTGTTTAGCAACAAAGAGGAGAGGGACATGATTTTCAGATTGGTCCCTACTTCATGGGCTCTAGGGGATTGTTCCTTTCCCACTAGACTCTTGAATTTGATCCATACATGGAAATTTCAGTTGTCAATGTATAGGTTAGGCTATCATACCTCCCCATGATTTTTTGGTGTGAAGACTCTCTCAAAACTATTGGAGACAAACTGGGCCACTATATTGACTGAGTTGAACCAAAAGGGAATATTTATTTTCGCGCTAGGATTTGTGTGGAAATGGATTTTGAAAGGGGCCTTTCAGAGGTGATTCAATTCAATATGGAGGGATGTTGACATCTTCAAGCCATTGATTATGAGTAGATCCATTTCAAGTGTAAGTCTTGCCACGAGTATGTAGATTTCACTAAGCACTGCCCAAGAACTGAGGAAATTCAACCCCTTTTGAAGCAAGCTTGAACTTTCCAAAACAATTATGAGTAGGAATCATTCAAACAACTATCAAGAAGACACAAGAAGCATTAGCCCAAGGGATCACGACCTGCAAAAGGGTCTCAGTCAGGTCCATCCAACACCTCCAATAATAGATTCAAATTTCTTGAAGAATAGGAGGAAGTGGATGAGGAAAGGGTAGAGATAAATACTCCAAAGACTCACTCAAATCTTAAATTTGGGCCAACAACAAAACATCAAGAAGAAAAAGAGAATATCGTTCCAACTATTAAGGAAGGGACCCCATGTGGGTTAATATCGACAACCCCCCAAGAGATGAACCGAAATTATATGAGGAGGAGTTAGAAAAAGAAAAGGGGAAAGAGGAGGAATCAATAGGTGAAGAGGAAAAGAAGCATGACCCTCAAGTGTCTGGTTCCCCTTCCTTCGCATAAGTTTTGAACAAAGACTTGAGCCCCTCTCCCCTGCTAAAAAGGGGAATGAAATCATGTTAAGATCAAATAGAGAAAGAGGCGGAATCAACCATTTATTTGGTAACCAACGAACTTTGGACACCACCACGTTTAGTCAGGGGACAACTCTGCAAAATAGATAATTATGTTTTTCTTTTGCATTATTTTTTGCCAGCAATTTGTTGGAATTTATTCTTGTACTCAAGAAGCACTGAGACTAAATTATGGTAAGACAATGGTCGGATCACTCCCTTTCATCCTTTTTATGAGAGAAGGTTTACTTTGTAAGTTGGTCCATTGCTTGAACTCATAAATATGGAGTACTTTTGTTGTTTAGTTACAATTTTTTTTAGTAAAATATCTCCTAGTTACCATTAAAATAAAATAAAATCCAGGTTTGATAAATTTACACTAGCAATATACATTTGAAAACCAATTTTTATATGTTAATTACTCATGAAATTTTTATTAAAAAAATTCCATTTTTAATGCTTGAACTCTATGGAGATTAGATGTATGAGGGTTTTTTTTTGAAAGTTTTAAGATAGAAAATAATGTAGTCGAGGTTATGATTTGGAAGGTAAAAAAAATTATACAGTAATTAAGGGGAATTATTAAATTAATAAAATATATAGTAGTTAAGGAGAATTATTAAATTGATAAAATAATATAAAATAATTAAATAAACTTTGTAAAAAATCATTGAATTATTAATAAACAACCAATCATTATGATTTTTTTTTTTGAAAAGGATGATGAAGCATACACAAGATAGTGAATTATTGAAAATTATATAAAGCTAAAATATTTTTTTTTCGATAAGGATGGTGAAGCATAGAAAAGAGAGTGAATTATTGAAAATTATATAAAATTGGATGATTAATGTAAACAATTAAGAAGCATAGAAAAAA
>SNQJ01S0007597.1:86498-108572 GCA_010110895.2 Picea sitchensis
TCTGTTCATTACTACCTTAGATCTGAGTCATATTCATTTGTGATCTGAGTTTCTCTCTTATGCTGCTACTGTTCTTTATAGATCTGCTTTCTATGTGTTCTTATCTCTACAGATCTAAGTTGTTTTAGCATTGAAATTTAAAAGGAGACTACTGTTTTTGCAAATTTTACCTAAATCTAACAACAACCCACAATTATATTGAAAACTGCCTCGAGTGAAGGTAGGTTTTGCCTTTGCCAAACATGGGTAGCAAGATACATTGCTACAAAATCACAAATTGACTTGTTCTTAGGATACATTTCCTTATTCATAATGGATTTATCTTCAAGCCCACAAACCTTTGAATGACTCTATTATACAACCTAAGTTTTTACAAGTTTGGGGTAGAAATTAGAACTTAGATTGTCATTGAAAATCGGGATCTTGAAGGCTTGCCTAAAATCAAGCATCCATGAGATTGACAAAACCTAATAAATCAGTTCAAATATCACAAACCTCATAGGTGCTCATATTATTTATGAAAGTATTAAGGTGACATGATCATCGGTTGGTTTGGTACCGAATCCATCGAGTCATGCTTTGACTTGGTTGGTTTGGTACCAAACCGGCTCTTTGAAAAAAGTTGTTGGCTCTGTCGATACGATCAAGGGCACTCGATCGAGTTGACTGAGTTGGAGTCAACTCAATACACTGCTCTAGAGTGGACATCTCACTTGTGTGGCCTACAAGGGCTCATGTGGGTTGCTAGTAAGGGCTCATGTAGGTTGCTAGTAAGGGATTAGGCCCACATGGAATTGTTGGCCTCCCTTACCTCTCATATAAATACAGGAAGGAGAAAGTCTTTCCATTAAACATCATTTGTATCTTTCTCTTTATATTTGTCTTCTTGGAGAGATTCGCTAGGGTTCATGAACTTGTGAGGAAACCCTAGGAGAAGCTAGGGAAGGGAAAGAGGATGTTTTGGTTTGGAGTTTTCTCTTGTGACTAGGGTTTTCTTTTGTGGAGGAGATGATGAACAAACATATTCATTCACTCACTTGTATTCACTCTTGTGAAGAGATGTGACTAAGAGAAGAGAGTATGCACTTTCTTTCTCTCTCTCTCTTAAGTCTTCACTTTTACTTGTAGATTCTCTCTCTCTCTTGAGGTGCTAGGGTTTCTTGGTCTTTTCGGAGTTTCTTGGAGCATCTTAGAGTTCTAGGGTTAGGGTTTCTCCCTTGGAGATTGGAGATTAGGGTTTTGAGAGAAAACACTAGGGTGGATTTGTGAAGTAGAAGAGAAGAGAAGGATGTCTTGCCTTGGAGGTTGTGTTGGAGAGATTCTGGCACTTGAATCATCTTGGTTGAGCTAGGGTTTGATGATTTATCCTAGCTAGGGCTTTTGGATAGTTGGAGTTTTTGTACTAGCCTTGAGAAAAGGCAATGGTATGGACTTGCACTTCATTTTGAGCTTATACATGAAGTTTTCAGCGATCCAAATCTTGTGTCAGTTTGAGATTTGAATTTCAGCTATATATGTTCTTTATACTTTGCTATTTACAGCCATTTATGTCTTGCTGATTGGGCATAATTAAAAGGGCAAATTGTTGAGTGATTTGACATCTAAGGAAGAATATAAAGGGATGATTTTATTGCTGTAAAAGTGCATTTTCAGATTTGATTATTGGTTGATAAGTTTCCCTAGAAAGGACTGAAACTTATCTCTTTGTTTGGTATCTTTTTTCCTTGAATTGCCAGGAAGTTTGGGGTTGTTTGAACTTTGAAGTGAATTATTGTGATCTTTCTGCAGCTGTTTTATACTCTAATTTACAGCAGTTGTAAATGCTGAAAAATTCTGGGGCTAAGATCCGGGAAACCTTTTAGGATGAAGGTGAAATTTCAGTTTTGCATTAATTGCCTGAGTGCATTATATTTCCACAGTCCAAGAATATGGATCAGATTCTTCATGAGAGTTTTCTGCCTGCAAAATTTTACGGTTTCACATAACAACTTCTTCCATGCATGTCTAGGTTTGGTGTATATGTTAAAATTATGGACACTTCACTTCTAAAGTTTAAACCTCAAGGTTACAATTTCTGGCCATACTCTAGATGCTTGTGGTAAAGAAACGTTTTGGTCAATTTGGAGACCGATATGCAAACATGTTCAACAATGAGATGATTAATGAAGAGAAAAAATAAAAATCAATAACTGTAAAAAGGATATTCATCCAAAGATGCATAGGGCTATCTATTGATGCTACTATTGCTTAGGAGAGGAGGCTTCGAAATTGCATTTTTCCATACTTGGTAAAAGTTACTAACATTAACAAGTGGGTCCATGTATCTTGGTCACTAACAAACTTCAATTGGATACAACAAAGTATTAGTGTGCTTGTTTTTAGCTCTATTATGATTTGTGCTTGGTCATTCTTATAATTTGTTGTATGTGGTGTATCGTTTTAGTTTGTGTGTTATGAGGCCAATTTTGAAAAATGATCTAATCTTAATGAAATTTAAATAATATAATAAATTTAGCTTGGCAGTGAGTCTCAACAACACAAAGGTGAAGGTATGGATCCCAATACAGGCCCAGAACTATCCAAGGAAGTATGGAGTCTGGACGCTGCTCTTGGTCCAGCTCAGTCTCTTATGAAATACCCGCAAGATCAAAACTCTCTGTCCAAATTCTCATTGCACAGTCCTATAAATAGACAAAGGGTACAAGAAACCACTAATACAAAATCCATGGTTGGTTCTAAACATTGGGCCTCTAAACAATGTGCCATAACCATGTACTCAATCAGCAAATCTTATGCACAAAATATATAAAATATTTAGCTTTGTTCTAACAAACCTGTCCTATTCTAAGGCTTCCATCCATCCAATATTCATCCTTAATCGATGCCTAGCCCATCTAATACAAAACTGTGTGTTAAACAAAATTTCTTCACTGTTGAGCATGATAATGGCGTTTCTTCTAGGCTGGAAACAGTACATATTATAAGGTACCATAACATTGAGGAAGTCTGAACAGTATAGTTGCCAATCATACACACTTTTGAATCTGAGATCATTGATTAGCCTGCTAATGTGCCCAGCGGATCAAGGAACTAAACTAAGAAACTGTTTAAACAAGGCTTTTTATTAGCATAAAAGAAAAATGGCCAATGGGTTCATGAATCTACAGCTCAATATAGACCTTAGTGTAAACCAGAAAAGTAAAAACTTTTAAAGACTGTAGATTCACGCCTATTATTATTCATAGATGCTGAATCTATGATTCAATATCATTGACGAGTTTTGTAATTTACTAATTTGTCATTTATGAAGTTGTCTTCTGTTTGCATTAAAATGTTTCTAAGAGTAAATCCACAAATTACAAAACACATTTCTATTTTAGGTACAATAAGGGAAATGCAAGTAATGAATAAACTCTTGATGATTGAGGCAAAATATCTTGAAGTTTAAATTACTCTGGTGGAATCTCTTTCTTAGTGCTTTTATCCATCCTTTCTCGGTGCTTTCTAGCATCTGCAGGCTAAAACTCTTTATCCAATTATCCAACAGTTTGCAGGAATTGGAGGAGCCTTGCTACAGAGGATAAACTATGGCATAATTTATTCATCAAAAGGTGGGGAGTAGATCAGGCTAACTTTTTTAGCCCCTCTCATCCTAAAACTTGGAAGATGACATATGAAATTCAAGATCGTTGTGACCGACTGGGATTGTAAGTAACAATTGTAATTTTGTTCGATGGTTTATTACTTATATAATGCTTTGAAGTGGCATTGACCACTTGTTATTTCATTTATTTGACGATACATTGTTGTGCCATATGCAGGGGGTTAACTATTACATGTGAGGGAAGTGATTATTATATTATTTATCAAGGTGAGATTCAACGTTGGTTGGGTTCCAAGAAAACAACAGAGGTTACTAAATACAGACAACTTGATTCCGAAACAGCAAATGATACTCTTGGTATTTCAGATGTTAATGACACAACTGAAGGTGAAAATATTGATATATTGCCTGTAAAGAAAGGGCCATGTTCAGGTCTTTTTGACAAGATACTTTTCTTTGTTGGAGACTTAGAATGTGCCTCCAGACAAGTAAAACGCATTCGGACATCCTGAACCAATTGGAAACCTTTTGTCTAAACTAGTGGTAAGAAGGTTCACATGTGCTGTATAATTATGTTGTAACAATTCGAACTCTTGCTTTATAGTTAGGCTAGGTTCTTGCCATGTTGATGGAAGGCTTATCAACATCGACAGCTATTGCTTTTATTTACATTTGGTCGAATTCATTGGTCAACTATTCGAACCATGTTTTGAAGCTACGATTTTAGTTTGTGAGAATCACCATCTCGGTGATATGACTCACTTTTCTTTTCATTGAATTTGCAAATTGTATTTGGTTATCATTGCAAGACCATTCATGCTTGTCCAATAGTTGATGGGAGACATTTTATTCTCTCTAACTTGCATGCTGCATTACCATCAGATGCAAAAACATAACTTCATCATTGACATTGCCCATTTCGTTTATTAAAAGTAAATGTGGCAATTTACAATGTGGTAAGGTAGTGATATTAATGTACATAACTTCATCATTGACATTGGCCATTTCGTTTATTAAAAATAAATGTGGCAGTTTACAATGTGGTAAGGTAGTGATATTAATGTGGATATGCTGTGTTGATTTTTTTTAGTAAACTAGAAGGCATCACGAAGACAACAATCACAAGAAAGGAGACTTACAAAGTGCACACATTTAAACAAGGAGGATACTATCACATTAATCCAAGTCTTTGCACCCTAAAGTATGCAGTTATTAACTGCCACCCATTTGATTGTACAACCTCAAAAATTGTCTAAAATGTATCACATTAATCCAAGTCTTTGCACCCTAAAGTCTGCAGTTATTAACTGCCACCCATTTGATTGTACAACCTCAAAAATTGTCTAAAATTTTCTTGAAACATTTGCATCTATAGTTCAAAAAAGTAAATTGTGTAAAGTAAACAATCACATAATCTTATAAAGGGTTATAAAAGTTTTGAAAGAGTTTAAGGGTTATAAAAGTTTTGAAAGAGTTTTCAACCATTCTAGACAATTTGATAGGCACAAGAACAACCGAAAGTCTTAACCATGAAGTAAACAATCACATAATCTTATAAAGGGTTATACAAGTTTTGAAAGAGTTTTCAAGGATTATAAAACTTTTGAAAGAGTTTTTAACCATTCTAGAGATTTTGAAATCACATAATCTTATAAAGGGTTATAAAAGTTTTGAAAGAGTTTTCAAGGATTATAAAACTTTTGAAAGAGTTTTTAACCATTTTAGAGATTTTGAAATCACATAATCTTATAAAGGGTTATAAAAGTTTTGAAAGAGTTTTCAACCATTCTAGAGATTTTGATAGTCACAATAACAATTGAAAGCCTTAACCATGATAATAATAATAACAAGGATATGATATCACGTTTGCCTTTTCAAAGGAAAATAATTCATAAAGAAAAGTATTCATCATAGTTACCCAACTATGCAAGATAGATAATTTATGAGTTGTAAATCTATGTTGTAAATAGATAATTTATGAGTTGTAAATCTATGTTGTAAGGTTGCAATACCCTTGAAAGTAAACCAATTTCTCTTGGTTTATAGGGATTATATTAGATCATTTATCAGTTAGATTATATTACATTGCCTATAGATTATGGTCTTCCATTAGTTTTAGTGAATTGTGAAAGCAAATAATAATGACATAATTATAATTAATGTAATGATAATGAATGCGGGTTATGGTTAGGGACTTAACATGCTCTTCCTCTTCAAACAAGCATTGCTCTCAACATTGATTTGTTGTAGATGCTTATGTATGAAGAACTCAAGTTCTCAAGTCACATCTTATGTTGGCAAGTTCTTTTTAGATGAGGTATTTAGTGATTTCTATTGTCTTTAGTTGCTTGATTCGTGTTTCAAAGATTGTTTCAGGTTTTAATACGATTTTCCCTCTTTATCAAGCTCTAGTAAAATAGTTTGATTTGGGATATTTTGATCAATTAATTTTAAACAAGAAACATGGTAGATTGGATGTACACATGAAGAGAGACAATTCCAACTTGTAAGCCAATTGCAATCCTATGCAACACCCTATAGGAACCAAAATACTAAGGTGCTAATTTATTGTCCTTTTACTTGAGGGGCATTTGTTTGTATGGTCAAGCTTAAGAAATATCGAATTCCCCACTTAAAAGTCCCTTTCATTATGATGTTTATATGCTTGTAGTTTCATCACGTTCGTGTTGTAGCCAAGTTGTCCTTCAATAGTTAGAGAACCTCTTCTTGGTGTTGGATGTGATCCTCCATTGCTTAAACATCAAGTTTTCCTCTCAACGGTGATGTGATGGATGGAGGATGATACCCATAGAGGGTCATAAATGAGGACATTTGGAATAAAGTATGGGAGGAAGTTTTGTACCACCACCCATTGTCATTGTTTATCAAATGCAAAGAAACAAAGATAAATTTTCAAGCATTTATTCACAATCTTAGTTTTCTCATTAGATTGGGGATGGTAAGAGGCATAGTGAGCTAGTTGAGTACCTAAACAAGAAAGAAAATCAGTGCAAAAATTACTAGTGAAAATGGTTCCTTTTTCATTCCCAATAATCTTGGGGTTTCCATGTATCTTTTGAAATGTATTCATGAATGTTGTGGCTATTGTACATGCTTTAAAAAGATGAGAAATTGAGCAAAAATGGGCATACTTCGAGTTGATCCACCACCACAAAGATGAAATTCTTCCCTTTAGAGTTTAGTAGATCCATGATAAAATCTGTTGAAAACTTTTCCCAACCTTGACTTGATATCACTAATGGTGCTAGAAAACTCGAGGTATTGATTGTCTCTCCTTTGTTCTATTGGTAGATTGAACACTCTACCAAAAAATTTTTACCATATTTTTTCGGAACTTTACAAAAAAGTTTCTTCTTGACCCTATGATAAGTTTTAAAAAATTCGAAGGGTCAAACTATAGGAGAAGTGTGAAGTTTATAAAGGAATTTATGTTTGAGTTAGGTTTTATACATAAATATAAGTGATAATTATACTTGAATCATTCTTCCACATAAATTTATGTGATGCACTAGGGTCATGTTGTAGTTGTTGAATGTGTTTCCATGTAGTCCGGTCTTGTTCCATTTTATCCTCACTTGTTTCATCGAATTATTCAAAGGTTTCAATGTCGACTTCTTTCCTTGAAAGTGCATCCACAACCACATTTTCTTTCTCTTTTTGTAGAAAAATTTAGTCATAACTTAACATCTTTGTGGCTCATTTTTGTTGTTCTTCTAAAGATAATCATTATTCTAAGAGTACTTCAGATTATCATGATCTGTTTTTACCTTGAAGTGTCTTCATATTGGGTAAGGATGCAATTTTTTAACTGTATGTAGTATGGCCAACATTTCCTTCTCATAAATGGGTTTTAGTAAGTTCTTTCCTTTAAATTGGCAACTTTCAAAGACAAGGGCCTTCCTTCTTGCATCAAAATTACACCAATTCCATCTCTTCATGCATCACACTCCACAATAAAGGTATTTGTGAAGTTAGGCATGGTGAAGATAAGAGCATTACACATGCCCATCTTAAGTTTCTCAAACACAAGGGTTGTTTCTTGAGTAAAAAAAGATCATCATTTTTTAGTGATTTTGTTAGAGGTGATGCTATTCGAACATAGTCCTAGACAAACTTGCATTAATAACCTATCAATCCTAAAAATCCCTTAAGATTCTTTAATATTTTTGGAATTGGCCATTCCATCATAGCTTTAATTTTGTTAGGGTCCACCTTGATGCCCTCATGAGATACAATATGCCCCAAATATTCCACTTCTTAAACTCCAAAGGCACACTTGGAAGGTTTCACATAAGTTGTTTCTCTTTCAATAGTTTTAACACCATGTCAACATGTTGTACATACTCTTCCCAATATCACTATAAGTTAGTATATCATCAAAAAGTACCAACGCAAGTTTTTCAAGGAAGGACTTGAAAATAGAATTCATTAGACTTTGAAATATAGTAGGTGCACTAGTGAACCCAAAAGGCATCACCAAAAACTCATAATCACCTTCATACGTTCTAAAGGCTATTTTAGTGATGTCTTCTTCCCTCATTCTACTTTGATGTTATCCTACAATTGTTTTACAATTCATCAATAAGAGTCATCTTTAATGGTGATTTGGTTGATTTTTCTATAATATAGACACATATGCTACGATGAATCCTTTTTGTAAACCATCACCACATGTTAGGTCAAATGATGCCAACCTATTTGCATTTCTTGAACCATATTCCCAATCTCACTTTTTTCAATATAGGGATATACATAAGATCAAATATTAGGAGGAAGGCTTCCTAGGATGAGTTAAATAGTGTGATCATGCTCTTGATTACTTCCTAGGATGAGTTAAATAGTGTGATCATGCTCTTGAATAGGAGGAATACCTTTGACCATCTTGACAAATACCTTGGAACAATTGTTGATAACTCTTTGGAGATCCAAGGCCACACAGGGATTAGATGTTTGAATATCTATTGAGTACAATTTTGCAATGACCCTTGGGTGTCCCTATTACATAGTTTTTTCATGTTGTTGAAGCTTGTCACTTTAGATGGTTTCCCTTACATACCTCTAAGTTCAATTTCCTTTCCTTCTGAGAAAAATATCATATATATATTTTTTTAATTCAAAACCATTGTTCCCAATGGTTTTAACCATTGGACCACTAAGGCCACATCAACACCACCCATTTGGATTGATCATTGGGTTGTCCAAGAAATAGTACCCATAGTGAACTTAATACTATGGCACTTCCTTGAAAAATTTATGGTACCTCCATCTACAATTATTACTTGAAACTTTGGTGATGAATATCTAAAGCAATTAATAATTTTGGCTAATTTGTGAATTATAAGTACTACCACAATCACTCATCGTTGTTAGTTTTCTTTTCTTCATATATCATTCCATGTTGATAGTTTGGGGAGTGTTAATGTTGACCAAAGCATGGAAATATTGGAGGCATCTTATTTAGTTTTGGATGTTGAGAAGGTTCCAACCTTGTTCTTCTTCCTCTTCACAATCAATGTAGAATAATTTATTTCCAGCACACTTATGCCTCATAATGTATTTGTTGTTATAATTAAAACATAGTCCCTTTTCCCTTCTTTCACCCAATTTTTGAGGTTTCAACCTTGTAGGTTGATTGAGTTTAGGAGTGGAAACATTGTACTCCCTATAGGCATTAGTGGCAATCCATCTAGTAGTCATAATTTTACCTTCAACTATCTTTGTCACTATTACCCCCCCATGCCTAGGGGTAATAGAGGAGATCATGTCTTTTGGCCCATAATGGAGAACATAATCCCGACCATGATGATGATTAGGATGTCCATATATGGCATCCCAACAACGTCCCTCATTCACCTTTACAACTACAGGTCAACTAAGGCTCATCACATCCAAGAAACCCAGTTTATGGGATATGGTAAGCCATTGTCACCATGAAGTATGTGCTTAATTTGTTGGGCATGTGGATGGGGATCTTTGGTTGAAGTTGGATAATGGATCAATGGCTTAGGAAATTATATCAGTTGGCTTGTTTCTCCTTGGTGGTCAGATTTTATACCCTAGTCCCGTGTTGTCACCGCACAGGGAAAAGGGGTACTATTGGGGGGGCCTCACAAGGGTAACATTCCATTCCCCACCATACTTAACACTTTCCATCCTGGAGCCTCTCATAGTGTACCAAACTTTGATAATGGGTCATGGTCCATTCTTTCATGACCTAGAGGTTGATGCATCTGCCCCATATGTCTATGCTATGCTATAAATGATAAGGCCACCATGAAAGCCTCATGACAACTTGAGTTGTAGCCCCTCTAAAGGTAATTGCCCCTGTTTGGATGCAAATGAATGCATCGAATTATAAAGGACTATAGCCCAATAAAAAAATGAAGGAATGAAGCTTGAAACCTTTTAAATGGGACTTGCAAATGATAACTAGGTATTAAAAGAAAAATTAAGGGGTTCATAATGCAAAAAGTATCAAGGAAAGGGTATCTCAAGCAAGCAAGCGCTCCCTATACAAATACACTCATAGAAATGGATCCAATGACACCATAATCCATGAAGTAAGCCCTAAAACCATATCACTTTCACACTTACCGTTGAAGGGTTTCTTTCTTTCCTGCTTCCTTCGGGACCTATCCCTCTACTTGGGTCTTTTATTTATTGTATATATTAGAACACCTAATAGGGTTGGATGAAGCCCCTCCCATAATTAAACTGGACAACTCACATGGGGTCTTGGGCTAGTATGATGCTTGAAGGGGATACTGAATTGAATTGTTTACATGGCTTATATATTAAGTTACAACTTAATTTGCATGTTTTAAGGACTAATATTTTTTGTGAACCTTGGATAACCTTGTCTTATACTTTGTTTTTTTTCTGGATGGCCCTAACATGGTTCTTTGAGGGACATCCTAAGCTTGTACCCAGGATATTGTGCCTTTTATTGTAGGACTTTGGCACATGTGATGCAGAGCAGTGGGTCATATAGTGACTCACCACCCTCATACATCATCTCTCACATCCTTGGAACCTTGAACGATGGACATATGGGATTGGTTTGAGTAGATTAAGTCATGATGGCACACATATGGGTTGGAAGCCCATAGGATGGGCAGAGTACCCCAGAGCTTGTTTTTCACCAGGATCAAGGATGTTCCAACAACAAAAAACCATATACCAGATATGAGATGCAACTCCCTCCAACTTGGACACAACACCTGGATCCTAGATGTTGGCCCTCATTTGATGATGACATCATCTTTTAGGATTTGATGGAGCTAGGGTTTGGTGGACACCTGGGGTACTAGTGATGGTTGGCATGAATTTGGGTGAGGAGAGAAATCGTTTTCTTCCACTTCAATCTTTATTAGTGCCACATGGCCTTTGGAGGCCTCTTACTTTCCTAGGAAGGATTGAAGTCTCACACGTGTGGCTCATTTATGATTTGTTTTTTGAATTTAGCATTTTTTAAAGAACAAATGAGGGGTCGACCCCACTTTTTATGAACAAATATTATGTTGCGTGGAAAAATTATGCTAGAATAGCCTCATATAAGAAGGATAACGCTAGCCTTTTATTTCTCATCATTCATTCCTCACCATTTGTGGGGTAACACTTTTAGCAATTTGATATTTTAGCCTTCTTGGTTATTCTCTCTCATGCGTTATGCTTGGAAAATGTATCTTGTGGATGCTTTTTCTGATTTTGGATGGATATTTATGCAATTAGGATTTTATCCTCTTGGTTTCTTGGATAAAGTAAGTAACGTTCTTCAATTGTATGGTATTTTCTTGATGTAAATGGTGAAATTACTATTTTGTTGCAATAAATCTTGTTTTATTGAAACCCTAAGAAGGGAACATAAGTGCTTCTTCCCTTCACAAAGTTTTATTTTTCTAAATTAGTGAAACATCCTTGCTACGGTTATAACCCTAATGCCCTAAAGTTCTATCACTTTAGGATTTTATCCCTAGACAATTGATCTTTGACCTAAGTGAAGCTACAAGAAGGGAGAAACAATATCTAGGGCCCAAATGTGTTTGCACACTAGATATCATTTTCCTCAAAGTCTAAATCCTAAGTCCCAAACGTTCTTGCACCTTAGGGTTTAGACTCTACCTCTTGGTTTCAATTAGATCAATCCTCAATATTGGATGCATTTGAGACTCTATAGCTCTAGAATGACACAACCAATGATCTAGAAGTAACTCTTGTGGTGAAAGTAGTAAAAAAATCACTTTTCTAAATATCTCAAGTGTTCTACTAACTTTACTAACCCTAACCCTAACCCTAACAAACTCACAATAATTATTGTTGTTGTTACAAAATTTTGCTACAACCATTGTATACTATCTTAATTTGTTTCATACACCTAGCTACAAGTGGCTTAACTTGTTCATAAACCATCTCTAGCAATTAGATGATCTTCTATTGGTTATATGCTTATTTTTCATGCTCAATTATGGCGTTTCTGAAAAATAATTCTTGTTATTGTTGCAAATAATTTATTGTTGTCATAAAGTTGTTTACTACTGTAATTTGCAACATCCAAGAGCAATTTAACTTGTCCAGTGTCCAGAGAGGTTATTGTTGCAGACTTTGGTTTGGTAACTGTCATGTATATGTTGCAAATTGTTTCTTATTCCGGGTAGGTACAACAATCACCTCACAACCTCTCTTTCCTTCCTAGACCTAGACCAACTAACAAGTGATCAAGAGAGGGGGCGATAGGATTGGCTATCAAAATTTCTATTCGATCCCTTGAGGTCACCAGAGAATACTCCCTTGTGGTGGATCTCCTCCATCACTAAAATTATGGAAGATCCTACTTAGGTGACAGTGGTAGTTTCTTCCATAGTTACGCAAGATTTGGGGATGATGTGGCGGGATTTACACTAGTACAAATCCTTCGATAACAGTCACAATGAAAGCCTTATCTAAGGATTTTGGTTCAAAGAGACACATGTAATTCCCACCTTCTAGGAAACTCTATCTATTGGAAACACCTTTTCTATTTATAATTTATGTTAGCATAGTTGAAGTCCTACCATAGACACTTAAGATCTTATATAACATGTCTACATTTTTTTTGGAAAGTAAGAGAAATACTAACCCTCCAAAATTTTGAATTTAATAATGAATTTATAAGATCCATTTATGCTCTTTTTTTTCTAGGTTACAAAGCTCGGGGAAAACCCCCAAGTACTTCCCCTCATTTCGAGGATGGTACCCAGGGTAAACCCTAGAATCTTCTTGTCACAAGGAAGATCAACAACAAGGCTTGAAGCCATTGCAACAATATACTCATTATGAGATCAAAATATCACTTGCATGAATTGAACTTGGGTGGAGAGGATAACAACATTCCTCCCAACCATCTGAGCTAAACCGAATTGAAAAAAGATCCATTTATGCTTTATCCACTTAAATTGAATTTATCGTTCTGGTTTCTTCACTCTAGTTTGGATGATCCTATGAGCATAATCAAATCTTAAATTATGAAAAATCAAGTTATTGTTTTACCCAATTGTAATCAGGCATTAATAAATGGTGAATATCTGCATAATATGTTCTAGTGAATAATCACAATTGTACCAATGAAACATGAAAGATTAAACACTTTTACACCATGTAACTTAATCTTATATTAATTGAAAGGAATAATATAACTTAGTTTCCAAATAGTTGCATAGTCCAAGGGATAACCTTCTCCATGCTTTGGTCTTCTCACATAATCCTTTTTCTCCCACAATCCATTTGGGATAACTAGTTCACCTCCTAGCCTTATCCTAAGACGTGCTTCTGGTCCAAGGACCACCGAGCATCTGGTTCTTAATAAAAAAACATAAAAGATACAATTATTTATTGCAAAATATTCTTAATAAAAACATAAAAGATACACACACACACACACACACATTACACAAAGATTTTACCTTGGAAACCCAAACTGGGAAAACCAACAACCTATTTAGAGCCGCACCTTTTGTCAGGTATTTTAGTTGTAGTTTAGTTAACTAAATTCTCAAGCATTTATCTATCAAACCAGGGTAAGTAAACTTATGAGGTGTCGACACTATGTATGCAAAACTAGCTTGATATTCACTTAAGATTCCTGTGAAAAAATTAAATCTATTGCAAACTTAAAGCAAGAAGGTTAAGAATATGATTCAAGGACTGAGAGTTATTCTCGTGAATAAAGAGACTTATTTAACCTTAAATTGGTTGAACTGCTAGTTCAGATGCAAAAACTAGGTGTATATCTGTACTCATACTCTGTTTTAGTCAAATAGTGTAAAGTCGAGTGAGTCACCCTAAGTTATGAGTCATTGTTTGATTCTAAAATTAATGAAAAGTACAAAAATAAATGTTTTGCAGGGAATGATGAATGAACCTATCACACTTCTCAAATAAAATTTACTCACTAAGATAAACCTTGTTCAAATATAACTGTTAAATTCAAAAATCATGTGTAATTACAGGAGTTACAATATTTCCTGCAATTTTAGACAATTACAAGAGTTACAATATTTCCTGCAATTTTAGACAATTACAGGAATTACTGTGTACAATGAATTTTCTGCAATTTTAGTTATTTGTGTATACAGAAAATCACAGAAACTGGTCTTTGATTACAGGAGTTGCAGAAATAAGAAGAATTTACAAACACATGTTAATTCTACTGAAATAATTGAACAAAAACACAACACATACCACAAGGACCTCCTGGGACATGTTGCCTAATAAACTCATAAGAATAAGAACACTCTAACACCATGAATGAATCATAAAGTTCCGTCTTCAGTAGTTGCAATTGATTACATGTTACAAAAATAACTCTTCAGGAGTATATCAAAATCCCCTCCATTTTACATTCTCTGACTTCTGGTTTTACATATTATTACATAGCAAAATCAAATATGCTCAGAATAACATTCTATTTCTAAATATGTGCACAATATTGGGATCGGATCTCATATTGAGAATGAAGGATAGGCTATCCCTGATATTCCTTGATTTTATGAGTGATAAAATTGACCCAACCTCCTCTGGCCTTGAATCCCATCTTTTGTTGGTTGCTTGGCATACATTTGACTAGAAATGACCGCAACTGGAAATTTGGGTGAATCTTCTTTGAATAAATGATCGTACATCCCACATCATGCTTTTTCCGGGGAATCTTCTCATCTTTCACCTAATTGGGCTCATTTTCCACAAAACCCATGTCGCGAAATCCCCTAATTCATCTTCATCTATTCATAATTTACATGCAAAGATCGTTGCCTATTGGATGCTTCTGATTTTGACTAAAATGTAAATCATGAGCTAGAGGTGGCCATTCTAGATTTAGATATGAATTGAACTACATAAACCATGCCAACATGTATAGGAACAAAATCGTAGTTCTGAAATTTCACCTAGAGTTGTGTAGATGTGTCAACCTTGGAAGCCATTTGCTCTTTGAATGCAGGAAATTTTTGTATAAACCGTCATTAGTAAAACCAAACACAATTCTTCTTAATTTATTAAAAATAAAGGAAATAAATGATAATAAACCACTTTAACATGTGCAAGGGTATTTTGGTATATTCATGGAGGAATATGGTTAAAAATGGTGATGAATGGTGAGAGGATGATGTGAAAATGAATGACTAGACTAGTGAAAATATGACAAAATGGTGACCCAACATCTCTCCCACACCTAAGGATTTTCACGTACTCATGCAAAAGAACTAATGACCTCATAATTGATCCATTTTATTTGAATTGAATTTTGAAATATTTTGTCACCCAGATTCTTGTAACCAACTTGTTGTAGTAGTCATGTATATCCATTATCTCTCAAACTACAAATTAGTTTTCTATGAAATTTGGTGAAGTTTTTGGTATCACCCCTATGCTTCTACTCACCAAAAATTGCAGCCAAAAGATGTATAAATTTCAAGAAAAAGGAAAAATGGTTGAAGGTGACAATGGCCAATTTCTTGAAAAATATAAACTGGATTTGCTTGAAATTTCATACCTTGATGTACATTTATAGTCCAAATTTCACGGCCAACGGGTTCATGGTTTGGGAGATATCAACAAATCAATTTCTGCTATGTTTATAGAAAAATGACATTCATTGTAGCTTTAATCAGGAGCTGAGCTAATATGTTAACCTTAGAAGTTGCTATCAGTATTTTGAATGCTTTCTACAATAATTTTTCTGTGTGAAAAAAAAATCCCACAAAGTCAAATTCTCCTTGTTTATTTGTATTACTGTCACAGTGAACAATATTTTTATCTTCATTTCTTTGAACATGAACAACAATAATTATCAAAGTATATTGGATCATGTTGGATCGAAATGGGAAGGATAAGGAAATGATTTTACATTGGTATGTTACATGGTGGTGTATGTGGTCAATGAAATAGGAAGTATGAAATAAAATGGAAATACAAGATATAGTGGTTACTCATAAAAAAAATCCTATTTTTTTAACATATTAAAAATCTCATAACTTGATTTTACCTCAGGTTCACCTTTATAACAACTCGGATTGGTACTGATGGAGATGTAGGCTGAAGTAGGAACCATAAGAGAGAGTGTAATATGGAAATGACATGTACTATGGAACCAAAAGAACAATGAAATCTTGAGAAGGATCAAGGCTGATGTGGAGTGAAGATGTTGATCTGATGATTTTGACTGCTAGAACATAAGAGCATTGTGGTTGCTCCAACAAATTTGAACCATACAACCTTGCAAACTATAATTTTTTTTTCACTCAAAGGCTGGAAATTTCAGCTCCAACTAGCAGTTTCTGCAATCATCACAAACCAAAAAAAAAATTAGCTTGAAGAAATCTCAAGCAAAATAAGATAAAACATCAACAATAGAATTCGATGTATCTGTTTATTTTACACCCACTGGACCATCAGTAGTTTAATGGTGCTTGAAGCTATATGACTCTTCTGATCTTGAAGATTGACCTTTGACCATCAAAGCTACCTAAAAATTTTCTGAAAAACTGGATCAAACAAGCATTCTTGTGGGGGAACTACCTCTTGTATATGGAGCTACTGGTTGTTTAGAAAGTGAAGAATCTAATGGGTTGTAATTTACACTAGCCAACAAATGATCAAACTTGCAAACATGACCAAAATTACAAATACCATAACAGTTGTAGGATATGCATGTTGGTTGATAAGGTATCAAAGGAAGCCCAATTGGACTTAGCACACATGTTGGATGGTTATATTTGTAGTTAGTTCCAAATTTATAGTTTCCTGTTTTCATGTAATATTGACAGTGTGTTGGCCATATATTTCAGGGAATGATTTTTTTTTTCCAACAAAATGTTGAACTTGTACTATTGGAAGTACCATTGTTGTAGAACTGACCTATACAAATGGAGTAAAAACAACTTGAACACCACTGGTAGATGAGTCACTCTGTTGAAATGATTTATATGAAATCTCTATTCCTAGAGGCTATTTATGCCTTTCAGATGACAATAGGGGACTTATAGGACCTTGGTAATTTTTACAAAATTATTCTAAAGATGGCCTCTGCATTTTTATTTGAAAAGAACTCTGGAAAGGATGAAAACTCATCTCATGAAGCTCACAAAATTCCTATAATTACTTCTAAAATTCTTGTAATTGTCAAAAACTACATGAAATTCTGGTAATTACTCCTAAAATTCCTATAATTGATGGAATTTACAGTAAATTATGGTAATTACTCATGAGATTCCTATAATGTTGAAGGATTACAAGAAATTAATTCTGATTTTCCTCGCTTGAAGTCTAGAAAATGTTGTTTCTCTCCTCCACTTCGAGATCTTGGCATGCCCTCATGCAAATGAAGTAAGGAAGTTGATATGTGCATGGATACTCTTTAACGATGCTTAAGGGTTGAGTGCACTTCATGAAATCTTGAGCTGGAATATGAGAGTGAGGCTTGTTGAAGTTGAAATCATACATGAGAGAGATTATGATTTGAAAATGATGTATACTTGAAACCAAAGGAAATTTGAAGTGTTGTATGCTACCTCGCTTGGAATTGACCTTTTTCCACCGGTTGGGAATTCTATCTTTGGAGAACATTTTTATTAAATACCAAAAACTGTTGGATAAGGCTGAATTGGAACTGATCTAATTCTCTACTGATACTGAGAAGTCTAATCACTTCTATTTGTGATCAGTTTATTGAAATTTTTCATTTGAAAGAGAATACAAAAACTTTCACAATTCCTGTAAATTTCTTGTAATTACCAGAAATCAGACTTATTGAATTTTTGATGAATTCTACCTGCCAGTAACCTAGATTTTAAGTAGAGTTCATGCTTAGTTGCACCAGTAACATGGTTTTCACAACTAAGCTTATTTTTCTCTTTACTTTTTATTTATTTATTTTTTCCTACACTATCCTACTCTACTTGAAAATTAAAAACCTTTTTCAAGTGTAGGAATACTTCCAATGCATCCATTCACAATTTTTTTTTTTGTTCAACTCACATCCAAGTTTGGAAAGATTACCTTAATGAATACTGGGATATGAGAGGCCAATTGATTTTGTAGAGATGGTGACAAAAATTGTTGAAATATGGAGTGACGCTGCAAACTAATGACTGATCGAAACCAAATTTCAATATAATCATTGTTTCCTTGATTTCATTTATTTTTCATGTCATGAAGCTCTTCAAAAAATTGATCATCATATTCCTGAGTACACAAGGGATCCGATGACAAGCATCCAAGAAAATATTCAATTTTTGTCTCCAGTATCTGCTCCTCATAAGAGATTATCCATGACTAACTGATCTTTTCTTCTTGTTGATAAGGATTAGAAGAAAATTATATTCCATCCTTTAATAAGGTATGTTCATGGATCGTTTTTCCTTCAACTGCTTCATGAGATGCAAAATCTCCCCTACTGATGTCTTTGAACTTTGGGCAAGAATTTGAGAAAATCCTTGTAGCAACACATCCTCCCTTGCTCAACAAATTCTTGAGTATTCTTAAGTTCTTCTGGCTGTTCTAGAGGTTATTCTCATGAATGTTTTAGTGTATGGGGGGGGTTTAAAATAATAAATACTTCTCTACCTTAAAGAAATAAATGAAAAATAAATACTTCTCTACCTTAAAGAAATAAATGAAATCAGAAATAATGATATCACACCAAAAAAAATTAAAGAAAAAACAAACAACTTGCATAAAAGGAAACACTCTTACAGTGCCAACATGAGGAGGTCTTGGAGAAACTCACTAAAGTGAATACGCAGGTTCTTACCTCTCGTCTTACCATTTCTCCTCCTCCAAGTTGTAAATGTTGGCGCAACAAACAAAATGCAAGAAAAAAATTCTAAGAACCTAATTTTTCTTTCTGTCTTTATGCACAAGAAAATTAGAAAACTTACAAAAAGAAGAATTTGAAGATCATCAAAAATATGAAAACTTTTCAAAAAGAAAAATCAAGAAACTTACAAGTAAAAGCAACATAAAACTTGTGACTTCCAAAAACAATTCCTTGACACGTTCTCGACAACGATGCCAAAATGTCAGGTATTTTGGTTGTATTTTAGTTAACTAAATTCTAAAGAGTTCATCTATCAAACTAGGGTAAGTAAATTTATGAGGTGTCGGCACTATGTATGCATAACTAACTTTATAGTCACTTAAGATTCCCGTGAAAAAGTAAATCTATTGCAAAATTAAAGCAATAAGGTTTAGTATTTGACTCAGAGACTAAGAGTTATTCTCGTGACTAAAGGGACTTATTTAACCTTCAATTTGTAGAACCACCAGTTTAGATGCAAACACTAGGTGAAGATCTGTACTCATACATCGTTTCAGTCAAATGGTGTAAATTCGAGTGAGTCACCCTAAGTTTTGATTCATTATGTTATTCTAAACTTAATGAAAAGTACATGAAAGAAATGCTTTGGAAGGAATGATAAATTAACGTATCACACTTCTCAAATGAAATTTACTCACTAAGATAATACTTGTTCAAATCTAATTGTTAAATTTATAAATTATGTGTAATTACAAGAGTTACAACATTTCCTGCAATTTTAGACAATTACAAGAATTACGGTGTATAATGAATTTCCTGCAATTTCAGAAAGTTACAAGAATTCTCTATGTATGTAGGAAATCACAGAAACAAGAATTCTCTATGTATGTAGGAAATCATAGAAACTGGTTTTTGATTGTAAGAGTTGCATAAATAAGAAGAATTTACAAACACAAGTTAATTCTACTGAAATAATTGAACAAAAACACAACGCATGCTAAGGGGCCCTCTTGGGATATGTTGCCTAATGAAACTCAAAAGACTAAGAACACTCTAACACCATGAATGGATCATAAATTTCTTTGTATTAAGTAGTTGCAACATATTACAGGTTACAAAAATAACTCTTCAAGACTATATCAAAATCCCCTCTCCCTTTTACATTCTCTGATTTCTATTTTTTTTATAGATTATTACATAGAAAAATCGAATATGCTTAGAATAACATTGTGTTTCTAAATATGTGCAGAATATTGGGATCATATGTCATATTCATCATGAAGGATAGGGGATCCATGATTTTCCTTTGTTGTTTCTTGATTTTATGAGTGATAAAATCTGTCAAACCTCATCCATCCCCGAATCCCATCTTTTGCTAATTGCTTGGCATAAGTTTGACTAAAAACTACCGCAACAAGAATTTTGGGTGAATCCGCTTTGAAGAAATTCCCATACATCCCATGTCATGATTTTTCTGGGGAATTTTCTTTATGGTCACCTAATGGGGCTCATTCTACACAAAACCCATGTCGCGAAATCCCCTAATTCATCCTCATTGATCCTGAATTTACATGTAAAGATCATTGTCTGTTGGATGCTTTTGATTTTGACTGAAATGTTAATCATGAGTTGGAGGTGGCCACACTGGAGCTAGATATGAATTGAAATACATAAAATCATATCAACAGGTATAGGAATAAAACCCTAGTTATGGAATTTCACCTGGAGTTGCATAGATATGTCAACCTTGGAAGACATTTTCTCTTTGACTACAGTAAATTTCTCTATAAACCGTCATTAATAAAACCAATCATAATTCTTCTTAATCTATTAAGAATAAAGAAAAAAAATGATAATAAACCACTTTAACATGTGTAAGATTATTTTGGTATATTCATGGAGGAATATGGTTAAAAATGGTGGTGAATGGTGAGAGGATGACATGAAAATGAATGACTTGACTAGTGAAAAGATGACAAAATGACGACCCAACATATCTAATCTTCTATTCATCATGTATTCTTCATTGTTTTCAATACAATATATATAGGATCTTGTGGAATCCAAAACCCTAATCCATTGAACCAGATTAGTCAACATCCCTAATTCCTTAATTGGAATTAGAAAACCATTGGCGAAATCCATGTGCCGAAAAACCGCCAAAAACATACGCAAAAAATTCCATTTTTTTTTTCCAGACGGGTTGCCCCTGAACCCCCACACAGGGGCTATAACACACCTGACCCCGTAACTCTCACTTAGGCTGGTGGGATGTCAAAATTTTCTCTTCTTCAACTCAATCCGTTTTGAGAAATACACCCCATAATTGGATCTTGCTTACTGAGAGATTTCCAACAACTGTAATATTTCCCAACTCTGAGCTCGATATCAAGAGTTATGACCCCCCAATGTTTTTCAAATCACTTCCAAATGGAATCCACATGGCTACCTGTCACTTGTGTTAGAATATAATGGATGTGCTCGTTTTACAATTGACAATATCGCTATTGTCAGCCAACGATAAGCCGAATCCACCCTCCGAGCACATTAACCTTGACAGAGAATCGCTCTGGAAGCAAACCCTAGGCTAGATAGCCAAACAAAGGGTAGTGCAGCTTTCCCCAAGGATAACGCACTAACAAGAGATGATCAGATAGTCCAAAACCTAACCAAGAGATAGTCCAAGCCAAACATGATCTGCTAGCTGCAGCAACTGCAATGACAACTCTCCTCCAAACCTGCGCACAAAACTGGGCACTGCAGTGCGCATAAGTGCTGCTCTGCAATTCTGAGACTGCCTGCCAGAATGAAGACTGGCCTCCTGTATTTATAGTAATTCTGGCTAACTGCCTGGGTCGACTTCTCATTCTGGGTATTTGTCTATTCAGTATATATTATTTCTTCTGGTCGACTTCTTCTCTTGGAGGATAATAACCTAATACAAGTTATCCTTTTGAGCCGACATGTCTTCTAGGGTTATTAGCCAACTCATTAAGGTTTCTTGTTGCTTCCCAAAGTATTCTATTCTCGTCAGGTTTACACGTGGAGGTAAATACCTCCCGCAACTACCATAATATCAACACTCCCTCCTAGCTAGGGAGGTATTACAGGTAATGGTCTTGAGCACAAACATACCATTCACCCGGTAGCATCAACATAG
>SNQJ01S0007597.1:122954-140584 GCA_010110895.2 Picea sitchensis
ATGACTGCGGTCATATAGGAACTAGTCACGTGGACTAGAGAGCCTATCCAGAGGGGGCTAAGACCAGAGAAGGAGCTCATCGGGAATCGGGGAATCGAGAGGACAGGGACTCTCGACGGCGGAAAGTCCGAAACCCCGAATCCTGATATTGAACCAGGGATTGGCACTTCATTAATGCAGGCATCTGGAGATGTTCCTTGTTAAAGGGGAGATTAAACTCAAAATTTTTAAACTATGATAGTGGGTGTGTTACAACTCTTGATCTTCTAGTCCCAATGATCACTTCGACCAAATCTGATAGTGATCGTGACACACCCCATCAACGATCAAGATCTAACTTTTGAGTTCTATCTGGGAAATGGTTAATGTTCTTGGTCCCCTTCCTTGTGGCCAGTTCAACTAATATCCAATGGTTGTGACCTTCCCAAATTTCTTTTGATAGATTGAGGACTCCCATGTATTTTGTCGTCACAACTCATTTCTCCATCCTTCTTGAGACTACCGACTAATATTCTCCTGACGAAACTAAGCGCGATGTTAATGGAATAAATTCTTCTCTTCCATCCTTCATCTAATCAACGACTCCTATTCTTTTAGGTATTCCTTCGTCAAAATGGATCTTGTAGATCCAATGGTGAGGATGGATCCTCCAATAGATATAAGGTCTATGCACCTTTTCATATTCATTAGAGTTCCTCACTCCAAGTCTTGGTCACCTTCAAGGACCTTTCTTCTGAGGAACAAATCATATATACTTCGCCATAATGAATTCAATGGATAAGAGTCACTCTGACTAAAAAAAACAGTTCTCCATCAGGAAAACAATCCAACTCGGGACTTATTCAATTCCAGGTTCTAATAGGCTAACTCCCTAAGGTTTGTCATATCCTCAAGGGTTCATAAACCTCCCTAAGACCCTCATGGTCCTTCCAAATTCATCGTAAATGAAGTTCTTGCATATCTTGCAATGTTTCCACTTAAGAATATGAGGTTCTAATAGGACTTTGGGATTCTTTCTCTGTCTAGATATTCTCAGAGATAGAGATACTCATGTCATCTTCCTAACAAATTTTTTATCCATATCTTGCAAATTTTCCTCTAAAGTTACAAGACTTTCAAGGATATAGGCCATCCCTTCTAGACTTAGCTTCATGATTTAATATATTTATGTAGTGAAGGCAACAAACACATTCCATTTTACACAAGATTTCAATTCATCATTCACATACATTCATATCTTTCCATTAAACCATAAAATCCACTTTTACATCATTATCACACATGAAACAAGTCAGTTTAGGTACTTATCTGACAAATATTAAAAATGGACCAACTGAGAGAGGATTCCTTTCCTCCCAACCTTAGGCCATACTGTAGAGTGAATTCCTATAGTAAAACACCCCCATGCCAAGCCATGATATCAAAAGGGAATGATTCAACTAGTCTTCAAGTTCAGATGATCCATGAATGCTACTCTCCTTCCTCCACTGCAACAAATGAAGTTGCCCCCTTCCCACTAAGCTCAATCATTCCACAGGTTTATCAGGTAGTTTATCAACTAGATTTCCTCTACACAAGGGAAGCCCTTCTCTGCTATACATTCCCTTGAATACCTCCCCTTACCAGTGCCAGTTTCTATTTAGTAAGTACCAAGTTGTGGCCCTTTATCGCTCTAGTCTGGATCCGTGTATTCTCTGTTTCAAGGTGATCATCATCAAATTGTACAAGCTTCCTATTTTATTCAAGGAAATTTCTCCTCTTTGATATGCATCAATGAACACCTATGTTCAATGTGCCCTTAACATGTGAGCTCATTGCTCACTTACTCTTCCTTGAAGTATTCTCTCTTTTGCACTACATTCTCTTCTCTCTTCGATACCACTCTTGGTGACCGAATGTTCTCTCTTTGTCTCCCTTTTGAGAATGTTTTTTTATCTTCTTTGGTGGTCTTTTTCGACCTTTGGCCTCTTCTTCCACCAATCCTCGGGATACCCATGGATTCCTACAGACCTGATCTGCTTTCTGGGGTCCAAATTTCTGAAGAGGCAATCCATAGTTTCCTGTCATTAGACCATTCAGTTGACCCTATGCCTTCTTCAAGAGACAAAAATGTTAGCAGTTATTAACTACTTCAACCACCAATCTGACTTCCATTACTAGTCACATAGCTCCATACCGATCTGCGCATGCTGGTAGGTGTATTATTTTGTTTGTAAGTATAGGCAAGATTTCTAAGAAAAAATCCTATTTTCTTCACTAAAACATCTCATCTTTGCTTCACCTGTCTGGTTCATCAATTCTACATGTGATATCATGGCTAGTACTCTCAAGGATTTTCCCCTCCTCAGTTAATTTTCTAGTGTTTTCATTAATCAAAACATGATTACAAGCTTCACAAACTTAATCATGTGAAGTCTTAAGCATAATTACAATAATGGGGGAAAACAGGGTGTTACATTCCCCTCCCCCTTGAAGAAACATTGTCCTCAGTGTTTAAAACACCATGCATATACAATTACTTGAGAAACAAAAGTGGGTATGCCAATCTTGTGGCATCTTCCATCTCCCATGTAGCCTCATCTACTCCAAAGTGATTCCATTGCACCTTGACCTGCACGATGGCTCAGTTAAAAGCATTGTTTCTCTCTTGTCCAGGATGAATTGAGGTTCAGGCTGGAATTCTCCCTCTGGTTCCACCTATATCATAGTCCAATAAATGACATGATTAGAATAATGAATATGCTTCTTTAATAAAGACACATTGAACACATTGTTATCTCTAACAATAGGTGGTAGTGAAAGTTTGTATGCTACTGGCCCCACTCTCTCTAAGACTTCGAATGGTCCACAATAGCGGGGTACAAATTTAGCACATGTTCCCACCCTTAAGTAACTTATCTTGGGATTCACCTAGAGACATACATTATCTCCCACCTTGAACTCTTGGTGGGTCCTCTTGTTGTCTGCATAGCTCTTTTTTCTATACTAAGCTATATTCAAATTCTGCCTTATCTTAATGAGTGCATGTTCCATTTCCCTCAACAACTTTGGTCCAAGTGTGATTCTATCCACTGGACTATCCCAACTAATTGAAACTATACACCATGCCATATAGAACCTCAAATGGGCTCATCTTCAATGATTCCTGATAACCATTGTTGTAGGAAAACTCTACCAAGGGTAGATTCTTTTCCCACTACTTGGGATGATGCATAACATGCATCCTTAGCATGTCTTATAGAACTCTTTTCACTCTTTCATTCTGACCATTTGTTTGACGATTGTAGGACGTGATAAATTCCAATTGTGTTCCCAATCCTTCAAACAAGATTTTCCATAAACTTGAGGTGAACTTAACATCTCTCTATGAGATTATGGTCTTGGGAAGACCGTGCAATTTGAAAATTTATCTTATAAAAACATTAACAATATCTATGACCTTAAAAGTGGATTTAATAGGGATGAAATGGGTTTCCTTTCTTAGCTTATCCACCACAACCATGATTTCATCATGTTGCTTGATTGTCTTTGGCAACCCGGTACTAAAATACATGGAGATTGTCTCCCATTTCCACAATGGCATTTGCAAAGGCTGTGATAGACCTGCATGGTGTTTGTTCTCCACCTTCACTTGTTGGCACTCTAAACACTTATTAATGTACTCGACAACACATTTCTTCATTCTAGGCCAATAACAAAACTGCCTTATTGTTGTTACCATCTTTTGAAAACCAGGATGAACTACATAAGGTATTCTATGGAACTCATCTATAACTATATGTCTCAACTCTGATGAATTAGGAACATATAACCTATTGTTATACAATAACAGTTCATCAACCAAGATATGATATCCTTCGTATTTATTTTCTCTGGGTCCTTGTTGTAACCCTTCTTTTAACTAGATGAAGAAGTCATATCTTTGCAAGAGGGTTTTAATCCTCTCCTTGATGTCAGACTCTACTACACTTTTTGTTGATAAGTGTATAGCTTGTACACTCCGACTGAGTGCATTTACCACTTTGTTCTCTTTCTATTTAATATGTTTGATTTCAAAATCAAACTCCTTGATCAATTCCATCCACATGGCCGGTCTAACATTCAACCTTGGCTGGTTAACAAATACTTTAGTCCACAGTGTTTTTTCATCAAAACAAACCTTCTTCCAAGCAAGTAGTGTTTCCACATATTCAATGCATTCACTATCATTGCAAGCTCCAAATCATGGGTGACATACTTCTATTCATGCTCATTCAATTTTATTGACTCATAAGATATCACTTGTACTTCTTTCATGAGCGCTCCACTGAGTCCTTCTTTACATGTATCGGTACAAACCAAGAAATATTTTTCAGGGTCTGTGATCTTCAAAACAAGGGAATTCGTTAGAATGTTTTTTAGTTGTATGAAGCTAGCCTCACACTCTGACGACAACACAAATGTATCCCCTTTTCTTTGTAATGAGGTAACATGATTACCTATATTTGAAAATCCATTTATAAACCTTCAGTAATACCCAACCAATCCCATGAAAGATATCGCTTCCCTTACATTCCTGGGGATAGGCCAATCCATGATTGACTTGATCTTTTTGGGTTCTACTGCCACTCCCTCTGCTGAGATTATGTGGCTTAAATAATGGATTTCCTTTTGAAAGAAATCACACTTGATAAACTTAGCATATAACTGGTGCTATATTTACACTTGTAACACCATCCTGATATGTTCTTCATGCTATTCTCTAGTTTTTTAATACACCAAGATGTCATCCACAAACACCAAGACAAACTTGTCTAGATACTTACTAAGCACACTATTCATTAAACACATGAAAATGGCCAGTGCATTTGTAAGTCCAAATGGAACCACTACAAAACCATAGTGTCCATACCTCATTCTAAAGGCATTCTTGTGGATGTCCTCATCCTTGATATTGACTTGGTGGTATCCAAACCTTAAGTCAATATTTGAAAAGACTGCAGCTCCTCTGAGCTGATCAAAGAGATCATCAATCCCGGGTAAAGGAAATTTTTTTTTGATGGTGATTTTTTTTAGCTGTCTATAATCAATACACAATCTCAAGGTACTGCCCTTCTTCTTTACAAACAAGGCTAATTCTCCCCACGGGGATACACTCGGTCTGATGTAACCTTTATCCAACATTTCCTTAAGCTCTACCTTCAACTCCACCAACTATGGTGTACTCATTCTATAGGGTAATTTTGATGCTGGTACCACTCCAGGTACAAGGTCTATTGAAAAATCAAGATCTCTCTTTGGAGGTAGTCCATGTACCTCTTCTAGAAATACATCCTTAAATTCCTATAACATAGGGTGATCTTCAACCTTTAGCTCCTTTCCTTCTATTGAGTTTACCACTTGTATAACATACAAGGGGAACCCTTTTCGACTGAACTTCTTAATATGCAACGTTGATATTTTCCTTACTGAAACTGGCTTCTGAATGCCTTTCAAAACTCTCGCATTTCCTTCGTCACCTTCACATTCTAGAGTTTCTCATAACAGTTCAACTTTGCCTTGTGGGAAACTAACCAATCCATGCATAGTAGCACATGATATGATCCTATGGGTAGGATATTCAAGGTTGCTTGCGTACTCAATACACTTACTTAAATGGACACACTTATATGACCTTAATCACTTTTCTCTTAGCACATGTGGGCAATCGAACTAGCAATTCTTTTGCATGTTTCTTCCTTTGTAAGGCACATGATTCAACAACTTGAGGTGAAACATAACTAAGATTAGATACAGGGTCAATTAAAATAGAAATGGGTTTCTTGGAAATTATACCTTCCAACTCCACTACAAAATATTGGTGGTTTTCTTTCCAATTCTCCACAACTGCATATATCCTTGGCACACTTATGGCCACATCATTAACTGTAGCTACTTCCTGTACGTGATACACCCTTTTACTATCATGTTGTCTATGAGGGAAATCCATCAACAAGTGTGGTTCTCTACAACCCCAACACTATAGAGGTCCTTTCTTTGGTTCCTCTACTCTTTATCTTGCTTTCTCTACTGGCTTATTTCCCCTTTAAGATGAAAAATTCTCTCGGTGCACGCTTCTACTTGGTTGACCAAACTATGCAACCTTCCTTGAATTCTTGTATGGAAAGGACTTGGATCCCTTCTTTTGGAATCCACCCTTATCCTTTCTTTTCCAGTCCTTAGAAGGCTCTTGCTTGTTCCTATACTTATCATAACAACACTTGACCTTCCTTATAGTATCCTCCAATTTCTTTGGTGTTAAATTTAGAGCTTCTATTAAGTTCTTTTCAATTTAATAGACAATAATAGCATAAGTAGGATCACTGAGAGAAACACAATAAAAAAGTACACAACATTTATCCCGGGAAAACCTCATGGGGAATAAAACCCAACAAAAAATTCCTTAATATAGATTGCCAATACAATTCCAAGAGAAATACCAAAACACTAAAGATAATATACCACTAAATCATGCGCCTCTCTCTTCTCCTTCTTCTAACTTCAACTTCCTTCAAACTTGCGCACTAGATGAGTGACTTGAGTGAGTGAGTGAGTGAATGAGGCATCATCCACTCTTATTTATACTAGCTGGGAGGCTCTAGGGTTGTGTCTCTTCATCAAGCATGGATGACTTCTCCAATTAGTGGTTAGAACCACTTTAATTATCCCTTGTTGCTGACTTCTCAATTACCACCATATAAACATGGTTTGACCAATCCACAAAAGGGGATTTGGTCATTTAAAAGACCTGACATGCTCAATCCACAAAAGGGGATTTGGTCATTTAAAAGACCCGACATGCTCAATCCACAAAAGGGGATTTGATCTATATAAGAATAAATCAATAATAATTAGAATACTCTTTGCAGTTACAATATTTCAACACCCCCCCTTAACACAAAGGGTATTCTTCAACATCATCAGGAGAGAGAGAGGGAAAGAATATAAACAACATCTAGATAATTGACTGGAACATCTATAAATCATCGGAAGGTTTATCTCATCATCAACAACATCATCTTTCACAACATGGAGTTGGAGTAACATCATCTGCATCAACATCAATTAGTATAACACTAATATAACATCCTCAATCGGCACAAGGCTGATACAAGATCAATATCAACAACACAAAGCTAGAACAATAACATCATCAACATGAAGTTGAGATAACAACATCATCAACATCATCAACACAATGCTAAGATAGAAACATAATCAACATCATCAACATGAGGCTGAGATAGAAACATCATCATCAACAACACGAGGCTAATATAGAAACATCATGAACATCATCAACACGAGGTTGAGATAACAACATCATCAACATCACCATCATATGGAAACATAATGAAACAACAACATTTTGTGGTACTATGATAGACCATCCTTATCGGACCTTCATAATCTACCTAGGAATCATAAAATTCCCTAGGTTATAAAATCTTAACGGATCCACTACAACTAACCAAAGATGGCATACACATGCATAGGTGCTCTGACAGAACATCCTTATCAGACCTTAGGGATCTATCCAGGGATGATCAGTCCCCTAGGATAAGAAATCCTAACTGAGCTACTCGTTGTTGGTTAGGATACCATAGTATCATCAACATATCTCCCCCTTTCGAGGAGGTCCTTTTAGAAAACACCAATCTTGTCTCAGAAGTGCTCAAACTTCACACGAGACAAGGGCTTGGTCAACACATCTGCAATCGGCTCATTTGTGCCAACATATTCGAGCTTTATAGCTCCCCTCTGCACCATATCATGAATGCAGTGTTGGAAAGTTTACAGAAAGAATGTTCTTGTCATTGATGGAAAGAACCGTAATGACGATGGCATGAACAACAACAACGATGGCATGATTACAGGCAGAAAGTGCCAAGCGGGCACCAAAATTATTTTGGGAAGACACAGAAGAGAAATCCCAAGAAGCTCAGAAGAGATAGTGTAGAGTTGCGTGCAAATTGAAAGTGTACGCCAGAGCCGAGGTTAACTTCATTTCCAAATATCAAGAGAGATAACATTCTGAGATGCACAAACAAGATCCCATACATCAAGGCTCGTAGAATGATCAAAGGTCGTGGCCTTTGACACTTAGATATTTGAGAAAGATAAAGCTCAGGAGGGGAGCGACAGTGACCGTTGGATCGAGCACTGTGAATGATCTGGGTCATCATATTACAGTACAGATATTAGAAGCGAGAATTCAGGAAGTCCAAGTTCAAGATTTCATCACAGCCATTGGATCACCAATCCTGAATACCCGATGTCCGTTAGATTAACGTCCATCAACCAGAGGAAGTCACGATGAGATCTGAGCCGTTGATCCAGAGGACATGTGGTGAGAGATAAACATTTCACCGACTCGAAAATTGGAGAATTCAAAGGTGAGAGTTGTAGGAACTCGCGATGAGCGATGTCCCGAAATGATCTGGGTCATTCGATCCAAAGGACACATGGCAAGAGATCAGCATTTCGCTGACTCGCGAGATGGAGAAGTCAAAGTTGAAAGTTGTAGAAACTCACGATATGCGAAGTCACGAAATGATTTGAGCCATCATATCATCGAGGATATGGACCATTGATCTGATATGAGGTCCAATTCTACGATATTGATCGTAGCCGTTGATCAGAGGGAGAGATATCGACCATTGATTTGATATGAAGCATTTCAAAGTTTCACGAGTTGGGAGTTTTGAGGCAACTCATAGCAGGAGTTCGCGATATGCGAAATCATGACACACCCCTCTTTCTTGGCCCCTAGTCATAGCTGGTGGTCACATTGATGAAGGTTAAAGGAGGAGCCATCACATCGCTAGCATCTACAACGAAGATCACCGAAATCGCGAAGCGCCTTTGGAATAGGCGTTTGGTCATCGTCGGTGGTCACGTGAAGGAAGGGGCTTAGAAACCAAAGAAGCCATAATTGACTAGTTGTAACTGCCATAACGAAATGATTGTATCGACTAGAGAACTCGAGGAGCTGGAGGGTGATCTCCAGAGAAGATGAAGAGTCTTGAGGTAACTGCTAGTGGAATGAAGACTCATCATAGAGACAATTGAAAGATGGAAAAAACATCGAAGACTGTATCTGTAACAGAGAGGATAAGCCCAAATGTGATTGAGAAGACGATGAGTCGCACTGCCAGAGAAGGCAGAGAATCTCAGGACAAACCACTGATGATGAACAAAATTAGTATAACCACCAAAGAATATGATGAGCTGAATGATGATCAGGCAAAGGACTCTACGTGACAAAGATATGCAGAAAAGAGAAGTGTGAGTGGACTACGAGTTAGCTATGTAGTAATGGGAAGAGAATGCAGAGGTATGGTTAAGAGGATGTAGTTGGTGCATAGAGAATATAAAAACACAAAACACAGAAAACATAAGAGATTTGTGGGGCTATTGAGCGTGATTCATGCGAGTAGAAGCATGCTGTGTGCAGGAGTTGAAGCACACAGAAGAGGCGGGGTGCATAGAATGGAAATAATAAATAGATCATAAAACGCAGAAGAAGCGAGGAACAAAAATGCATATCTGATAGAAGAACAAAAAGCACAAGGGATGCGTACAGGAAGGCACTAATGCAGGCAGAGAAAAGAAGTGTAGTAGAACAATGATGAGACTGGTAAGCCATTGATAAATATTGTATCACTGTGATAAATTTATAAAAAGAAAATATTTATATATCAGGGTGGTAGGGAGGTGCTAGGGAGGACTTTTGTCCTTAGAGTTTCAAGTGGGTGCTTGAACACAGGGAGTCGTAGCTTCCATCTGGTTGCAACCAGAAAAACCAGAGTGGCAGGGTGGTGCAAGGGAGAACTATTGTTCTATGTTATACAAGTTGGTGCCTGTGTGACTGGAAGTTGGAGATTCCATCCAGTTGGTGCTGGAACACTCTGGAAGTTGGTGCTGGAACACTCAGGGAGTTGGTGCTTCCTTCTAGTGGGTGCTAGATAAACAAGAGATTGGTGCTCTCAACAAGTTGTTGCTTGTAAAATAAAGGTTGTAGCCCCAAGAGGAGTTGGAGATCATAAGAATGATAATGTACATAGAATAAATATTACTTATCATATCAAGAAGAAGAGGTTTTTTCCCTTTATGGGTTTCCTCGAGAAATATCTGTCTCTGTATATTTAATATGTGTGATTGATGTTGAATATTCTATTGCTTACATGTTTGCATTATTGTGATCATCATTGAGTGTTATGTAAAGAGTTTAAAGAGGCATAATTTTTTAAGAACAGTAACAAATGAGTCACCCCCCCTCTTAGTTGTCCAACAATTGGTATCGGAGCCGACCCCTTTTATCTAAGGGTAGATCCTAGAGCTTAAACACGACTAGTCGTGAAGGAACTTCAACCAACAAGGCCCTTCTGTTCAATGGAACAAACGTTGCCTTCTAGAAAGTTAGGATGAGAACCTACATAATGGATTTAGGTGCAGATGTCTAGGATGTGGTAGAGACTGGTTATGTAAATCCATTTGTACTAGATAATAAGGATGACAAGCTAGACTTCA
This sequence comes from Picea sitchensis, assembly GCA_010110895.2. Taxonomy (NCBI): domain Eukaryota; kingdom Viridiplantae; phylum Streptophyta; class Pinopsida; order Pinales; family Pinaceae; genus Picea; species Picea sitchensis. The sequence goes on from SNQJ01S0007597.1 coordinate 133,506, forward strand.
ACTTCAATTCTAAGGCTATGAATGTTATTTTGAGCGGGCTTGCAGAAGAAAAAATTGTAAAAGTTATGCACTTAGAAACTGCCAAAGACATGTGGGACAAACTCATTAGCAGTTATGAAGGTAATGAGAAGGTAAAGGATGCCAAGATTCAAACCTACAGAGTACAGTTTGAACAACTACAGATGAAATAAGATGAAACTATTGGAAAGTACTTTTTGAGAGTTGAAGAACTAGTAAATGCAATGAAAGCACTTGGTGAAAAAATTGAGGAAGCCTCTTTAGTTCAGAAATTTTTGAGATCTCTACTAGATAGGTTCAACCCAAAGGTCTCTTCTATAGTGGAACTTAATGATCTAAAAGATCTGTCTTTTGATCAAATTCTAGGAACATTGAATGCATATGAAATGCAGATGGTTAAAGATAAACCCAACTCTAAAGAAGCATCATTTAAAGTAGATAAGAATGAGGATTCTGAGCCTGATGAAATTGAAGAAAAATTTGTGAGAAGACTAAAGAAAGGATCAGACAAGTACCAAGGCAAGTTTCCTTTCAAATTTTTTAGCTGTGGAAAGATAGGTCACTTTGCATCTAAATGTCCACACAAGAAGAAGGACCAAAACATTGAAGGTGAAGAGAAGTATAAATCCAAGAGATTTGGTAAAAAGAAAAGTTTATGTGTAAACAATGATGACTCTACAGGAGACACAAATAATGATTCTGATTGTGAAGATAAGGTTAATGATTTTATGATTATGGACAAAGAGGATTATATTAATGAAAGCACAGGAAGTGATGATAATGATGAAGAAGTGGTGGTTGAATTGGAAGGAGAACTAAGCAATGCCCTAAAAGAAATTGACATACTCAAATTTAAGAAGAGAAAGAAAAAACAATTGCTGAGACAGTTCGAGAAAGACAGTAAAAAACCTGATGAAGACTTTGCCCTGCTAAAAGTGGAATTAGAAGAGGCAAAGAGAATAGAGGAATTCTAAAACAACAGTTATCAGAGACGAAGGAAAGATGTGAAGCCTTGGAAGAAGAGGTAGTAAAAACCAGAAAAGAGATGGAGAAGTTCAAAGCATTGTATCTCCAAAATCTTCCAAGGATTAAAGCCTCAGAAGGATTAACCACCATTCTGAATCAACAAAAGAATCCAAATTTGAAAACTGGTTTGGGTTATGAAGAAGGATCAAGTTGTAGTCAACCAAGTGTTGGCGCTTGACCAAGTTTTGGGAATTTCTTGGTCATGATGACCTATTTTGGAACTTTGAAAACCTGTTGAAGGAGGAGCGCAAGACGAAGTGGAGATCAAGGGATCTCGACCCCCTTTTTTGGGTTTTTGGGAATATGTAACGGGAAGGGGATATTGGCCCATGGGTTTACCCATGTTTAGGCCTATTTTGTATGTATATATAGATGTCTAGGCCATATAGAGAAGTAGTGGATGATATATCTATATGATGTAGGCTAAGTGCCAAGAGTTGGATCTGTGTGATCAAGGCTTTGTGCATTCTGTGTAAGACTTGTAGAGCTAAGTGCAAGTCCTTGTGCGATACGATAGGAGGCTTAGTCTTGTAACAGAAGGAAGATGGATCTAGTGAGATGCGCAAATATTCTATCCTGTGCGGAGTAAGGGTTTCAAGGCTCTGTGCTTGTAACCAATTGACCAAAGATTATAAAGAAGAAGAGTTGGTGGACGTAGCCCCAAGAGAGGGGTGAACCACGTAAATCACGTGTTATGATGATTTGTGCTTTTCTTCATGAGTTTATTTCTTTTTTGCTAAGTGCTTTGATGTAGTTGGATAGATCTACTTTCTTTGTGCTTATTATATGTGGGAATGCTAGATCTGATCTACATGACCGTGTTTAGTGCTTAATCTGATCTGTTTACCTATGACAAGTGCTTGGATACAGTAGGTTAACATGAATATTATGAGGCTTTGTTTTACCAACGAAGTAGGTAACGATTGTATATTAAGGAACCGAAGGTGATAAGTGATTTATTAAAGTGTTATAATCACAGATCTGTGTCCTAGCTAAGGTTGCATACACTTGAGTCCTACAAGAACCCCTGCCTCTACCTTGGGTGAGACTTCATCTGCTTCATAGGTGTTGCCAAAAGGGTCGGTAGTTAGGGTTTTGTTGGTGCACTGTTGTAGCATTGAACCCTGGGTCTACCCCTGTGCTAACAAATGGTTCCATTGTCGGGACCTGAAACTATGATTGTTGGGAATTGAGAAATAAGAATCTTTGTGAAAAGATCCATCATGAAACTGTGAAATCTCTGTGCGTAGATCTGTTGCCCTAGTGCGCAATATTCTACGTGACTTATAAAGCCCGATATAAAGAAATAAGATTTGATCTAAATAAAGGAAGCAAGATCTGAATGCTTGGCACTCGAAGAAAGGTAAAGTAAGAATTTTTGATTAAAAGAGGGAAGATATATAAGCTCCGTGCTCCGATAAAGGTAAGAATAGTTAAAAAGTTTTAGATCTGAAAGCTTTGTGCTTTGTAAAAGTCAGATAAGTGAAATTTTTCGTTTGTAGAGTATGGATATAGGTATGATTGATAGATTCTGTCCCAACTTAAAAACTAGGGCACTAATAGATGAAAGAAGGTTTGATATGAATAGATCTGATAAGAATCATGAAAGATATGTTATACCTATGCATAGAAAATATGTTTGGACTAACAAATGGATGCAGTATCCTAGAAAGAATTTGTTACACATTAGCTCATACGATCCTAGTGCGTAGTACAGGAGAGGTTGGGGATCATTTAAAATAAAGAGAGGATTGACCCTCTGTTATAGCTGTAGAAGACCAGGACATATTGCTAAGGAATGCCCTGGAAGAAGACCTAGTTGTCTTTGCTGTAAGGCTATGGACCATGAAGTGTTGGATTGCCCCAGAATGATTGCTAAGCTTGAAAGTATGAACATAAGACAAGGAAACCCTAAATTAGATCCAAAAACTAAGGCTATAACAGAACCCCAGAAAGAATTAGAGAAGGCATTACTACAGATGAAATACACCTTGCATGACCATCAATATGTTAGACTATCAGAGATTTTTAAAGAGAAGGAGTGCCTTGAAGCAAGAATATGGGACTTCGACATTGACTGTGTTCTAGATGAGGACACACAAGTGAATATCATGACATAAAGAAATTGGGAAGATATAGGAAGGCCTGCTACGATCCCTTCATTAGGAGGAATAAGACTATTCAGAGGAAAGCTGATAAACTTATGTGGGAAGCTCGCTTAGATACCTATGAACGTTAATGGAACTTCAAAAGAGGAAGATTTTGAGATTATTAAGTTTATTGAAGACAATGCCCCATTTACCATGTTAATAGGAAAACCTTGGATTAACAGAGCTCAATCCAGACAAAAGGACGAAGAAGAATCCTCGGAGTAGAAGAAACAAGACTTAAAAGATTTCATGGCTAGAAGGATCACACTATTAATTGAAGAACATGAGAATAGATCGAAGCTAGTTGTCACTAGAAACATTGATGTCGAAGCTACAATAACATTAGGAGACCCACAAAAGACTGAAGTACTTACTCTAGATAAAGAAGAGGCATTCCCCTTGAATCCTAGGAAAGAATCTCAACAACGCACAGTGACTATGTTAAAAGAAGACAAGAATCAAAATGGAAAAGAGACTACCGAGATGAAGCTCACTGGAAAGAAGGCTATAAAGCTAAGTAAGAAGAGGGCTAAGATTGGAAAGTTACAGAAGATCCCAAAGGGAACTTCGCAGAAAGAAAATTTGCAGAATTGGAGCTTCGTCGGGATATTAGAACAACAACACATGGCACTTTTCCATGGTGAAGCAATATAGCCGTTGGGCCGATGTATCCATTCAACTTCCGCTCCGAACGTACATAAAAGAAATAAAGATTCGTCATCATATTGTGGAACTGTGCCATAACGGGTCGAACAAAAGCTAATAGGGGCTCATAACCGTTGCACGCGAACCGTTGCCAAGTTGCCTACTTATCCCATCGCGCCATGCACCGAGAACACTTTTGCTAATTGAGAATTCGAGCCCACAAACTAAGCCAAGTTTTACATCAATAATTGTTCTCTCACTCTCCATCTCATTACCATGTCTAATTTGTTCCCTGACCCTRCAAATTGTTCACCCTGAGTGCGTATGTTGGAAGCATTGAGCGCTGTAGAGAAAGCTGCTGAAGAAGTTTTGATCGACTTGATGACAGAGAGAKTCATGTCGGAAAGAGGAGTGTCTATAGGTGTACAAGCATCGTCRACGAGAGGAYTGCCGACCTCTCCATCCACTGGCCACGGAGCTGGATCGTCTCGTGAAAGGAGAACTAAKCACAAGGATGAATTAGCGAATGATAAACTGATTATAAGCATCCTACCTACCTATCTACCACCTCTGAGCGACGCAAAAAACCRAGATAGTGTGCCCAGAGACTTTGAATATGCGTTGGTCACTGTGTACCTTCCGAAAGAGGTGTGCGCAGTTCGTGATGACCAGGATAAGCTCACAACATTGAAGTTTAGTGACTTCAACCTCAGAGATAGGAAGGTTTACATCATGCTTGCTCCCGCATAAGTATTTGACGAGAACAAAAGGAAAGAACTCAAAGATTACCTCTTAGTCATGGACCCAGAACCTTGCACAGTCCACCCTACTGAATGTTATGATTATTCCGTACTTTGGGCAACACCAAGAGGTGAACGCATGCATCAAATTACTATTGTCTTGATATCATGGAGGTTATTTGTGGTTGAACTTCCACATCACAGTGGATCCAAAATTGATCAATCGGATCACAGGACTAAGCATGCAAGGCCCCGACCCACAGGATTTCTACCCTGGAAAGACTGCAGATCACGCTCTCACCCAGAGGAAAAAGGATACTTATGAAGATGTAGAGAAGAGTATGCGAGGCTATAAGGTAGCCTCTATCTAGAGTGGTGCAGTGCTCCTAGCCTATCAACTGATCCCAGGAAAATTAGTTCGCAAGAACTGGCCCACCCAAGTAACCGGATTTGTAGTCGACCTCACAGGGAAGTGCGCGGAGGGCCTACACATGGATTGGGAGAAGTACTTAGTGAAGCAATTAGAACTGGAATGTAGGGAAGCAGAAGACCAAGTATATGAGTTCCACTTCAGCTGGCTTCTCATCTTAATCGTGTTCATTGCATGGGAGATTCCGAAAGGTGCGACCTTCCCGGACATCGAGCCCTTTGAACCATTGGCTGCGAAGTTTAGTACACTGTGGTAGTCCAAAGACATGAACAAGAAGTGGCAATCAAATTCCCTCTTCCAAACTTATTACACCCAACTGAAGACCTCTATCTAGTCTGAGCCTTGTATAACCCTGAACACACTCCACAATTTTAGACCCTTGATGAAATTCAACGTGGACCGTAATTTCATCTATATCATAGCGCACATTGATGAGCATAAACAACAGATGTAGTCATACTACAAGATGATGGAGGAAGACTTAGAAGAGATTAACAAGGAATGGTTGGAGGACCTCCTTGTTCCAGCGGACCCCGCAGAGCTATCTGATATCGACAGTCAAAAAACTGTGATGAATACACCTGGACTAAGCAAGACCAAGAAAAATGAAGAAGCCCAAGATGTCCACAGTACCTCGGCGAATACTGATTCTATCTCACCTGAGAAAGGAGGTGACGATGAAGAGATATATGGCGCCGAAGTCGAATAGAAGAAAGGTGAGGTTACACCACCTAGAGATGAGGAGGACCCATCGAAGAAAAGGAAGGTTTCCCCTCTGAAACCTTCCTTAAGGAAGAAATCGAAAGCAACCAGGACTAAGTTTGAGACTAGCCTCACTTCAGACGACTTCGACTTCATCGTCACAACACTGGATGATGCTTCACTGGATATAGCAGAGAAGCAAGAAGCTAAGCAGGAGGAGGTGTTCAGTCGGATCAAGGTTGAACTTCAAGAAGTGCAGGAGACACTACAGTCCAGCCGCATAGTTTCTACTGCGCCTCTATCAACAGGAACAGTAGAAATAGGAGATGAGCTAACTCAAATCCATCAGATCACTGATGCAATCGAAGCTCGCCTTCGAGGAGCATAGGAGGAGACAACGCAAGCCACCCAGGCTTTGGCGCAAGCATAGGAAGACCTTCTAAAGCAAGTAGTACTACCGAACGTGAGAAGCTTACTCTGTAAGAGAGGTTCGATAAAGAAAAATCCCAGATACATAAAGAAAAGGAACTGTTGCTCATGGAGCAACTCAAAGTATAGGAGATGGTCCAAAAAGCACTTCGCTCTGTGACAGTCATTGAAGTAAAGGCCGAAGAACAATTTCCACAGCAGGTGGCACAACTCGAAGACATAATCCAGTAGCTCCAGCAGTGCATAGTAGAATTGGAGCTTCACACTATGCCCGAGACCCCTCAAGACGTACGAGACCAAAGGTAAGCCACTGCATGCTGCGCAGTTGACAGATTAAAATCTCTTGCCTTGGAGTGCAAGAAGATGAGTAACCGGAGTGCTCAAACATATGAAAACCTCACTGATAATCCTGAGTTATAAGCATTGGAGTCAGATCTCCAAGAAGTGAAACAGTACGTAGTTACACTACATGTGCAACTGAAGGCCCTGTCCACTATAGACATAATGAAGAGGTCTCATGAACAACGTACAACTTAGAAACAGATCCATTTGCTTCAAAGCAAAGTGGTGGAAGTCACTCAATGACTTCAACCTACGCAAGATAAGGCATGTATGTTGTTTACAGAGGTCGAGAGCCAAGGAGTAGAGCTAGAACAAGTCATCCTCACAATAGAACAATGTATAAAAGGACCAGTGAATGACATAGTGATCCAGGAGTTCATTGAACAAGAGGCCACAACAAAGTAGCAATTCGAAGAAGCTCGAGGCGTTCGAGGCAGAATTGCTTAGACCAGAGTGACTTGAGACGATTCACAGGTGAGTGTTGGGGGCCTGTTGTTCCTTGACCAAGTTTTGGGAATTTCTTAGTCATGATGACCTATTTTGGAACTTCGACATCCTGTCAAAGGAGGAGCACAATATGAAGTAGAGATAAAGGGA
>SNQJ01S0007597.1:146828-160551 GCA_010110895.2 Picea sitchensis
AATATGAAGTTCAATTCCATGATGTTTATCGCAGTTGTCGATCAGAGGGAGATATCTCGACCGTTAATTTGATATGAAGCATTTCAGAATTTGATGAGTTGGGAGTTTTGAGGCAACTCATAGCAGGAGTTCGTGATATGAGAAATCGTGACGCACCCCTCTTGCTTTTCCCCTGGTCATAGCTGGTGGTCACATTAATGAAGGTTAAGAGAGGATCCAAAATGTCACTAGGCTCTACAACGAAGATCGCTGAAATCACAAAGAGCCTTTTGAATAGGCGGTTGGTCACCATCGGTGGTCACGTGAAGGAAGGGGCTTAAAAACCAAGGAATGCATAATTGACCGGCTGTAACTGCCAGAACGAAATGATTGTATCAGCTAGAGAACTCAAGGAGATGGAGAGTGATCGCCAGAGAAGCTGAAGAGTCTCGAGGTAACTGCCAGTGGAATGAAGACTCATCATAGAGAAAATTGAAAGATGGAAAAAGCATCGAAGACTGTAACTATAACAAAGAGGATAAGCTCAAATGTGACTGAGAAGACGATGAGTCGTATTTCCAGAGAAGGCATGGAATCTCAGGACAAACCACTGATGATGAACATACTTAGTATAACCACCAAAGAAGATGATGAGCTGAATGATGATCAGGCAGAGGACTCTACGTGAAAAAGATATGCAGAAAAGAGTAGTGAGAGTGGACTGTGAGTTAGCTATGTATTAATGGGAAGAGCATGTAGAGGTATGGTTGAGAGGATGTAGTTGGTGCACAGAGAATATAAAAACGTAGAACAAAGAAGATATTTGCGGGTCTGTTGAGTGTGATTCATGTGAGTAGAAGCATGTTGTGTGCAGGAGCTGAAGCACACAGAAGAGGTGGGGTGCATAGAATGGAAAGAAGAAACAGAGCATAAAGCGCATAAGAAGCAAGGAACACAAATTCATATCTGAGAGAAGAACATAACGTGCAAGGGATGCATGCAGGAAGGAATTGATGCATGCAAAGCATAACAGTGTAGCAGAACAATGATGAGACTGGTAAGCCATTGATAAATATTGTATCATCGTGATAAATTTATAAAAATAAAATATTTATATATCAGGGTGGTAGGGAGGTTCTAGGGAGGATTGTTGTCCTCAGAGTTTCAAGTGGGTGCTTGAACACAAGGAGTCGTAGCTTCCATTTGGTTGCAGCTAGAAAAACCAGGGTGGTAGGGTGGTGCAAGGGAGAACTATTATTCTCTGTTATACAGGTTGGTGCCTGTGTGACTAGAAGTTGGAGCTTCCATCCAGTTGGTGCTGGAACACTCTGGAAGTTGGTGCTGGAACACTCAGGGAGTTGGTGCTTCCTTCTAGTGGGTGTTAGAGAAACCAAAGAGTTGGTGCTCTCAACAAGTTGTTTCTTGTAAAACAGAGGTTGTAGCCTCAAGAGGAGTTGGAGCTCATAAGAATGATAATGTACAGAAAATAAACATTACTTATCATATCAAGAGGAATAGGTTTTTTCCCTTTATGGGTTTCTTAAGGAAATATATGTCTCTGTATATTTCATATGCGTGATTGATGTTGAATATTCTATTGCTTACATGTCTGGATTATTGTGATCATCATTGAGTGTTATGTAAAGAGTTTAAAGAGGCATAATTGTTTAAGCACATTAACAACTGATTCACCACCCCCCCCTCTCAGTTGTCAAACATGTAGTGACATCAGAATTCTATGTTCTTCGACTTATCATGGAACACAAGGTTCTCCATCATATTTATGCAAATATGGTTATCACATAGAATCAAAGTGGCTTCCATATCCAAATCAAATAGACCTTTCAACAACTTCTGAATCCATATGGCTTCACAATTAGCGGAACATGCTGCAATGTATTCTGCTTCTGTCGTGCTAAGAGAAACACTGGATTTCTTCTTTCTCTACCATGAAGTCATGGTTGACCCCAGAATGAAGCAAAACCTGAAGTGATCTTTCTATAAGAAACACCTCCAACCCAATCTGAATCTATATAGCCATACAATCTAAAGTCATGATATCCAGTATAACTAAGACCATATTCCAACGTACCCTTAAGGTATCTCATCACATGTTTTGCAGCTACAAGGTGAACACGTCTCGGATATACCAGATACTAACTCAAGGTATTCAAATCAAAACATATATCTAGCCTAGTATTCGTCAGATACATCAGTGAACCAATAATATGTCTATACAGATTAGCATCAACCAATTCTAAAGAAGTATCTACCAGAAACTTCAACTTTGTTTCCATGGGTGTGTTCATGGATTTACACTCCAACATGTAAAACCTCTTCAATATTTCAACTGCATACTTCCCTTGTTTAAGGAATATCTTCTCCGAGCTCTGCCAAACTTCAAGACCTAAGAAATAATGCATTAGGCCCAGGTATTTCATCTCAAAGTCTGCAACGAGATTCTTCTTACAATCTGTGATGAGTTTATCTTCTCCAGTTAAGAATAATTCATCTACATACAACAACAATATAACTTGATCATCATTCATAACCTTAAAATAAAGGTTAGAATCAACTTTAGTCTTGGTAAAGCCTAGGCTCGTCAGGAAACTGTCAATTCGACCATACCAAGCTCTAGAAGCTTGCTTTAATCCATACATATATTTCTTCAATCTGCATACATGAGTCTTTTTGTATTCAACTTCAAACCCTTGTGGTTGTTCTATATACACTTTGTATTCAATGACACCATTCAAGAATGTTTTTTTCACATCCATTTGGTGTAACTTCCACTTTATCTTGGTTTCAAGAGCTATGATTGTTCTAATAGAAGTGTATCTAGCCACAAGAGAAAATATCTCTTCATAATCAATGCCTTCCTTTTTAGAAAATCCATGAGCTACAAATCTTGCTTTATATTTTTCAATACTCCCATTTGCAACATGTTTTATCTTTTATAACCATTTGGAAGATACCACATGTTTGTTATTTTGTCTGGGAAATATTTCCCATACATCATTCTTTATAATGGACTGGTATTCTTCTGTAATGGCATCCACCCATTCTTTCTTCTAAATGGCTTCTTCAAATCAAATATTTTCCTTCTCTATGAGATCACACATCAAGGCCATATAACTGGAGAATGGCTTAGGTTTCTTCATATGTCTCATGGCTCCTTCTGGGGCATCATACTTCTCTCCAAATTGTGTAAGTTCCCTTTTCAAAGATGGATTTATCTTGTGAGAGATCGTCATTTTGGGAGGTTCTTGAGATTCTATCATATCATGATCTTCTGAAATCTCATCACCAGGGGAAACTTCTTTCCTTCACATGTTCTGTAACTCTGGGAGCTACAGGTTCTTCTTCATATACTTCTTCAAACTGGCACTTCCTTGATCTCTTAAGTGTTGCATCTTCATTAAAGGTTACATCTCTTTTCATCTCAATATGATGGTAACCCGATATGTAAATTCTGAAGGCCTTGGAGACCTCACATTGTCCAACCAATATTACCTTCTTTCTTGAAGGGTCCAACTTGGTTCTCGTTTCTTTTGGAATGTGTACAAACACTAGACAACCAAGTATTTTGAGATGGATTAATTCTGTCTTCTTTCCAGAGAACATATATTTGGGGGTTTTGAATCCAAGTGAACTATGGGATAACCTTTTTTGGACATAGACTGATGTTCTTGATTTTTCATCCCATAAGTGCATTGGAATATCTTGATCATGGATCATATTCTTCACTACTTCCATTATTGTTCTATTCTTTCTTTCTGCTACACCATTTTGTTGAGGATTATAAGGAGTGGTGAGCTCCCTCTTAATCCCGACATATCTACAAAAGATTCCAAATTATTTTGAGGTGCATTCTCCTACATTATCTGACCTGAGTATCCTAATTTTTCTTTCAGAGAGATTTTCTATCAAGGTTTTGAATTCCTTGAACTTTCCAAGTACTTCATCTTTGTATTTCAAGAAATAAACCCAATTCTTGCGAGAATAATAATCAATAAATGACACATAATATACATACCCACTTAAATATATTGATGGAATTGGAGCACATACATCTGAGTGGATGAGCTCCAAGATTCCTTCTACTTTACTTTCACACTTTTGGAAATTATTATTTATGTTCTTTCCTTGTGCACATCCCTTGCACACACCTTCATGATCAATATTTAATTATGGTAGAAATCTGACTGCCTTGATTACATATGGTAAGGATTTGTAGTTGATGTGAGCTAGTCTTCTATGCCAAATTTCAAATGGAATCTCAGTGGAGTGAGTCAAGGATGCATCTGAGTGACCTTTTAACTTATACAATCGACCTCCTTCTGTTCCAATAACAATTGCATCTTCTATGGTTTTTCCTTTAGGCCACATAATAACTTCTCCATCTATGAATTCAACCTTGAATCCTTTCTTATCTAAATCTGAGATAGAAATTAGGTTCTTTGTCAAGCCTGCTACATATAACACATCCTTCATCTTCATCGGAGTTCATGAATCTAATTTGTAAGTGGATTCTCCCATTCCCTTGATAGGGTACTGATAGTCATCTCCAAGTGAGACTTTATGAGGAAATTCCTTTTCTGTAAGGCTAGAGAGAATGTCTCTATGACCTGTCATGTGCTTAGAAGAACCACTATATATGAGGCAAGTATCCTCTCCAGGTATCACAGATCCTGAGAGGGTAGAGAATAAAACATAGTCTTCAATCTTTTCTTTAGTCATCTTTGTAGGTGTCTCATGATATTCAACTGCATGTGCACGATGTCTCTTCTTGTATTATTCTCTTCTAGCAGGACAATTCTTAGCAATGTGTCCCAACTTATCACAATGGTAAAATTGATAAGACGAGAAATATTTTTCTCTTCTTTGCCCCTTCTGATATATTTGGAATCTCCTTAGAGGGTGAGTTTCTTTATGAGAGTGGGTGAATCTCTTTGGAGAGTGAGATTCCTTATGAATATGGGTCTCCTTTTGGAAATGAGACATTTTCTTTCCTCCCTTAGTATGAGCAGCTAAGGTTTGATATTCATACCTTAGTAGTACAAATTATTGGTTTTCCACTCTTGCTTCTTCTTGAACACATTCTTTCCATAAGCTATCAAAATGGAGTTTTTATTTTCTTGCAAAAATAGTTTGGATGAATGCATCCCATGGTCTTATGCGACCATTAAGAGTTGTTATTATAAGTTCATATTCATCTAGGTTGTCTCCAATTTCTTCTATGTGTTCCTTGAATTGAGAAACCCTAGAGAAACAGTCATGGACTGTTTCTCCTTTCAACATCCTTGTACCCTTGAGTTGGGTTCTCAAGTTAATCTTCTGGTTAATGTTCTTTCCTTCATACATTCTGGTTAGGGAATCAAACATTTATTTTGGAGTATTCTTAGAAGACACTTGAGGGATCAAGTGATATTTAATGGAGTATGCAATGATCCTTTTGGCCCTAACCATATCCTTCTTGTATTTTTCTTTGGTTGCTTCTTCTTCGGGTTCTGGTACATTTTATTTTATAAATTTTGCTAAGTCATTCTCTTCAAGAATGAGTCCAATTATGTACTTCTAGGCATGGAAGTTTTCCACACCTTCTAGCTTGTCAACAAGCTTAGTGCTTGCAGACATCTTGACTTGGAGCTAGAAAAATGACCAAAAAAATGAAAATGCTCAGAAGATGAATTTGATCTTACCAAGAGATGCATTGGGATGAGGTGAGTAGGATGGAGCTGTTAGATTTCAAAAAATCCAATTTCCCCCCCTTGAAATTGGACTTGCACAAATATGGACTGGTACTTCTGGTATTGATTCTAGTTTCTTGGTTTTCTGGTACCAATAGAAACTAGGGTTTCACTTTCCGGAGGCTCTGGCCACTGAAAAGGTGCTCTCAATATGCCAATAAGTTCACTAGGCTAGGGCACACTTTTCTAGATGGTTTTCAGGTGAAAATTCCCTTCTAATAAAAATCCCTAATTTTCTTATACATCAACAATGACGTTTTTTCTTACTGAATGAAAGGTGTTCTCTTCAGTTTAGCTCTGATACCATGTTAAATTTAGATATTCTATTAAGTTCTTTTCAATTTACTAGACAATAATAGCATAAGTAGGATCATTGAGAGACACACAATCACAAAGTACACAACATTTTATCCTAGGAAACCCTCATGGGGGAGAAAACCCAACAAAAAATTCCTTGATATGGATTGCCAATAAAATTTCAAGAGAAAGACCAAAACACTAAATATAATCCACCACTAAAGCATGCGCCTCTCTCTTCTCCTTCTTCTAACTTCAACTTTATTCAATATTGCACACTAGATGAGTGAATTGAGTGAGTGAGTGAATGAGGCATCATCCACTCTTATTTATACTAGATGGGAGGTGCTAGGGTTGTGTCTCTTCATCAAGTAGGGGCGACTTATCCAATTAGTGGTTCTAACCACTTTAATTAACGTTAGGGGAAAACTTCTCAATTGCCACCATATAAACATGGTTTGACCAATCCACAAAAGGGGATTTGGTCATTTACAATACCTGACATGGTCAATCCACAAAAGGGAATTTTATCTATATAAGAATAACTCAATAATAATTAGAATACTCTTTACAGTTACAATATTTCAATATTTGGCTTATAAAATTCAATTCTATCTTGATAGGACTGTGGAAATCCACTGAGAAAACCTTGCACTCTTTATTTCTCATCTTTGAGGTAAGGAACACACCTCATTAGTTCCATGAATATTTTATCATAGGAATCCATAGTAAGTTGACCCAACTTATGCTCATGGAATTCCTTGATTTTGACATCGAAGTACTTCTTCGATAAGTATGCCTTTTTGAAGTACTTTTCAAACTGCTTCCAAGTCATTCTACTTTCCTTCAGTCCTTTGATTTCCTTGATGACCTCCCACCAAACAGATGCTCCTCCATTCAGGTTGAAAATGGAAATCCTTGCCTTAGCATTCTCATAGTAATTGTGTACCCAAAAGTACTTTTTCAGACCAAACAACCATGCCTTGACTTCTTCTCCTTTATTAATTTCTCCATCAAAGGTAGGTGACTTATCCTTCTTGAATTCTTCAATCATAGAATTATGTGAATGTCTCTTCTTTCTCTTCAGAACACTCATTCCATTATCACTATTGGACAAATCTTTGGAAGAGTTCTTCCTGTTGAATGACTATGTGGAACCACTTCCACCATATTTTCTTTCCTTGGCATCCCAATTAATCTTCTTGGAAGAAATTCTCCCAACATTTCCATGACTTAATACATGCCTTTGGGAATCTTATGGGGTTTTCAAATTTTTTGATTGTTGTAACTCTACATTACTAAGCCCTTGTTACAGATGCTGCTGGATTTCAGAAAATCTCTGCAGTAGCACTGCATTCATTTCTTACTACTCAACCTGGGATAGCATGAGCCTCTTATTATCTTCCTTCAAGCTTATAATAGTGGCCATCAAATCTTTGGGGGTTTCTCTATCCCTCCATCCATCAAAATCCTCATCTCTTAAATGTGATGTGTCTTCCATGCTACGCTACACCATTCACCCTTTCTTTCCCTTCAATACATCCTACGTGTTGAAACAACAAACCTTGTTAGCAATTACATCAACATTTTAAAACATGCATGCGAGACACCATCAAAATGTTTCTAAAATAGTTTTAAGAGGCCTCGATGGCCCATTCAAGCCTTGATTTTGAACTCCGTTCTAATACCATTTTGTAACACACCTGATGATCCGAAAAGATCTTTTAATGACTGTGGTTGAGTTATTTTTGCATGCGTTTATTAACCATTTAAGAAGATAATGAAAGAGGATGAAGATAAGAGAATTATATCACAGCCATAAAATCATATATAGATCTGAATGGAAGCAATAAGAATAGAAAACCATAACAAGAGAAGTGATAACAGAGTTCGACACCAAATTTCCTATGTCTCTGGGCCTTTGTCTCAGTGGGGGAGGCTTCTTTATTAATTATTCAATGCTTGAAAAGTACAGAAAAAGTACATCAAATGGATCTCATACTAGTGTCACTTTGGTCTTCTCGACCTCAAAAATCCAACACAACTGACGACACTAAAAAGGACTGAGTGTAGCTCCCAGAAATGGCTCGCAAGCGTCTGCTCCTCAACAACTTCCCTGCATAAAAATGGTTTTGACTTGGCTTTACTTCAACATAAATTTGATCTGATTGTTATCCATGGCCTCAATCAGGCCTGTCTTATATATATATATGAAGTTGGTTATCCTTCCCCAAGTTCCTCCCAAAATCTGGGCTCAAAAAGAGCCCAATATCCCCCAAAAATGGGTCAAATCCTCCATTAACAGACCTAAAAATCAAACAAAAATCCCAAACCATACAATAAAACCCACTTTTAACTAAATTTATGGGCTAAGCTCCTTTTGTTGGGCGCACACCCCCCTTAAATGGTCATATGGAAGCTATAAATGGCTAAGTGCCAGCCCAAAGGGCTGCATGCTGGCCTCTTCTCCGAAAACTGTGGTCATGTGGCAATAAGAAATGGGACCACACCTTAACAATATGCCTTGAGTTATGGTCATGAATCTGAATCCTATGACAGACATGTGCTATAAACATGGAGCCTAAATCCTTTGTGCACAAACTCCGGTCATTAGTTGAAATATTACGTCACTCCCCCTTTAACTGTGGTTATGTGTATGTATGAATCCACGGGCTAGGGCTTAGCCCCAACCCCCTTATGCCTCCAATACACCATAGTTACACTTTAAATAAAATAATAGTCGGTTACATAAAAAGTACCACAAGTGGCGCATTTTTCAAAGGACCTTTACCAAAGCGCTTTGTTATGCCAATAGGTCATGGTGTCGAATCCCATGAGCTCCAAAATAATTTTTCCATTTGTTAGCGCTCTGTAAATTTCCTAGAGGTTGTTCAAAAGAATAAATCTACGAGAGGTTGTTCCTCATCTTCAACTTCTTCACTTACTTTTGTTTGATTGAGAAGAAAAAGTTCTTGCTCTTCTTGGGTAAGGAAAATAGCTTCGTTATCGTGAATTCCCATGAGATTTTTGTGAGTATCCTCTAGTTCCTCAATCACTTCCTCTCCTTCATCAACATAATTTTCTTGTAGGGGAGGTCTGATATGTTGATCTAGACCTCTCTTCTCTCTTTGATCCCTAGGATCTCTCTGTCTGATTTGAGGAGGGTTTCTCCTGAAGTTAGGATTCTGAACTTAAGGAGCTGGTGGGTTTTCTCTCGAAGGATTTCTTTCTGATACAGTAAGTCTTTCCATCATTCTTTCCATTTCTCTGGCCAAGGAATCCAATTTGGAATCAGAGGTTGATGTGGAAGGTTCCTCTTTAATTGTGACTCTCCTCTCTGACCTCTGTCGTGCCCTTTTTGCCAACAAATTGGCCTCCACACTTATTTCGCTTTTCTGCATGTCTTCCAGGGTGGTAGAATTTATTTCCCTTAGTTGGTACGACATATCGACATCAAAACCATCAGGGAATTTTATCAATGCCAAACCCTGTGGAGGTTTGATTTCAGTTGGGATTGCGTTGTATAGGTTATTGAAACGAGTGCAGTAATCTTGTACTGTCTCACCTTGATTTCTTCTAATATTTTCGTATTCTGACAACATTTGGACAGGGTTTTTCTTTACCTCCCATCTATCTAGAAAACTCCTTTGAAATGCTGTAAGGTCAAGGACTGAGGTGGCACATAAACCTTTATACCATTTCTTAACGTCACCTGTCAAACTTTGGGCAAACAATCTCATTTGAACGTCAACCTCATCTACTTCGTGCAGGTCAAAATAATCATTCATTTTATCAACGTGTTGTTGGGTGTTCAAAGGTCCTACTCCATCGATCTGTGGGAGTCTCGTTTGATAGTCTTGGGGAATAGCATGAAGAGGCGTGGCCAACACCAAGGGAGTGTATCTGGCTGCCATGATAGGTGGAGGAGGTGGGATAACAAACTGGATGATAGGCAAGGTAGCGACCAAAGATGAGGACGAGGAGGGAATGGGTAGCACCGAGGGAGTGGTTTGCGGTTTAGCAGTGGGAGATAGAACTTCAGGAGTCCGGGGTTGCAAAACGGTTGGGTCCAAAATGATTTCAGTCACAAAACTATTGGATCTTGTTCTAACCAGGCTTTGTTCGGAAAGGGTGTCAAAGTCAGGGTTTTGAAAGGTAACGAGCTCCCCCGAAAAGGAAAGGGACTTATGAAAGGGAGTATGACTTACTGAACCTTCAAAAATGGTCTTTTTCCTGAGCAACTGTTCTGGGTTATCTGTTATTATCGCAGGTTCTGGGTCTGGATGAGATCGAGTATAAACTTTCTTGGGAGCCATATTTCTTTTTTGATTTATATATATATATATATATACTTTTTATTTTTAGGAGTCTGAAAATAATATGTACAAATTTTAATCAACCTCTAAACATTACTTTCTTCTCAAATTTGCAATATTTCAGGAACAAACTTTTCTTCTAGGGAAAAGAAAACGTGAAGCTATAAATTTTTAGTTATGTTCTTTCCCTAGTGGAGTCGCCACTATGTTAGCGCTCTGTAAATTTCCTAGAGGTTGTTTGAAAGAAGAGATCTACGAGAGGTAACTTTATCCAACCGCTTTTGAAGCTGGGATCTAGCCCTTCCAACTTCAGAGAGGGATCTCTCTATATGATTTAGATATGTTTCAATTTTTTTAAATATTACGCTAGATAATTAAATAAGTCGGTTTTGTTGTCGTAGTGTTTGTCGAGTTGGTTGAGATAGTTTACACATCCATTGGGCTATGGGGTCCGTGTCATAAAGATGAAATCCAAACCAGAAAAACAAAGGAACCTTTCACAGGGCGAGATAATATAATCAATGGATTCTTTAGTAGCATAAATGAAGAACAACATAAAATATGAGAAAGACAATTACAACAAAGAAGCAGTTAAGAATTTCTTTATTGTAAAATGAGAAGATAAAACACTAAAATCTTTTAAGTCAGAAACAAGGTATATGAGATAAATCCTGCAACGTTCGTTACTTCCAAAGATTAGATTTAGAAAAGAGTGTGATAACAAAGTGAGAATAACATTTAACTTAGAGAGAAAAACATCACCAGTGAATACATGCAAGAATCCTGTAAAATTCCTCTTTGTATTAATGGGATATCTCTTCAAAAATATTTCAGTCTGATAGCTTGCAGGGCGTGAAGATAAAAAACCCTCAATACTTCGAAAGATGAAGTATTTATAACTCAAAATTACAAACAATACTGTCATCAAAGATCAGGACGTGGTAAATCTATTTTTAGCCTAACTAACTTAACAAATTTCAGAAATCTAGGAACTGCTTGATGATGTGTCACAAATGCATGCTGTTTTTTGGGTGGACCATTAGTGAGGCCTCTGCACGACCTCATCTGACTGGAAAAATGATTGGGCTGGGACAACTCATCTACTACTCGACTAGATCACAGAGTTCTTCCCATCGAAGATGACTGGGAACGTTGACTTTGAGTAGCCTTCGATAAACTTCATCCATTTCTATGTACTTGGGGAAGGTAGGTTTGGTTACGAAGATGTATCAAATCTCATGCTGAATACTGATGTCCCACTGAAGCGCATCTAGAAATGCCTTGCCAGTGATGCTGCCTTGAATTCCTGAAAACTTTGAACTATCCTTAGCCACGTCGACCAATCTCTTTTTGTAGTCTGGGAGTGTCATCAATTTGTCATTGATTACCTTCAGACCAGGAAGACCTTTCTTCTGTAGAGCCTCAATATTACTAAAAAACCTTTGTACCCCTAGGTCCATGGCCTGAACCTTTTCTTCTAGCTGAAGCATTAATCCTCTCTTGGTCAAAACTCTTTTGACCTCAAGGATGGTCTTTGTTCTATCTTCAATTTTCAGCTCTTCCAGCTCCTCCCTGGTCTTAGAATTTAGGAACTTGATGATTTCATTAGCCTATGTGGGCATCTCTCCCAATTCTGATATGATATTCTCAATGGCCTATTTTCTTCTCTGCACCAACTCATTTTTCTCAAACATGATCTGTATCATTGGCCATATCTCGTTCATTGACTTGGTGATGTATGTCCAGACGCTTTCTTTAACTTTGGCCAAAGTTTTACCTGCCACTGTTTTCTTCTTAAGCTGTTGTAACTCTTGTTTGAGCTGGTCTAACACCTACTTTTCCTTGGAGAGGCTGATATGATAGGAAGATTTGAATTCCTGAAGGTTCTCAATCTCCTTTTTGAGCCTGCTAATCTCTGTTTCCCATAGGTTCATCTCTTCCATAGATTTGGCCAATTCAGCTGTCTTTTCCAGAGATGTCAGTGGATTCATTGATGGGACTTCTGTTACTGATGTTGTGCTCACTCCTGAAAGTGGGACTGCACTCAATGGAATGACTTCCATTGGTTTCAGCTATTCTTTCTCCTTTACTAGCTTCTCCATCTCAGCTTCCATTTCCTTTAGTTGTGCATTCTTCTCCATGATTAGTTTGAGCATTTCATCTTTTTCTCCTTCCGTCTCTTCTATTTCCTTCGCCTGTGAATCCTCTGTTGGTGGGAGTTTCAATTGTTTCCTTAAGGAGTCTATGTCAGCATTTTTATTTTTAATCATCTCCTCGGCTGCTTTCACGTTCGAGGGATCGTACCCGATCTTAAGGACCAATTCCTCCAAAGTATTGATCCTGTTGTCCTTGGCAAAGGACGATATCTTCTCCAACTTCAACTGTGTTTGGACGTTGTTTAGGGACACTTGCAATTTCGACGCAGTAGTGGAAGCATGTGCCAATGTATAGAGAACCATTTCTCCTGTTTGTTCAGTTGGATGCACATCTGATCGGTTGGATGCACATCCTTAGTGTGGAATTCGAAAGTGGCCCTTTTGTAATCAATGATTACCTTTGGATATGGAACCTGTGCTTGGAGGAATGCCATATGCATTCATCCCTTCTCAGTGTCAAATGCCGATAGCAGCCTATGTTGTGCAGTTGATGTCTGCTTCGAGAACTGGGTGCAAGTGCTGTTGGTCAGAGTCTGATTCCTTTTCTTGATCAGATCGTATTTTTCAAAGATGGTCAGCTTCGGTCCTACTTTTCCTGGCTGGGTGGTTGATGGAGTATCTGTAGATTTCTTCGGCAATGCTGAGGTTATGATATGCTGGAGGCTTGCACTGAGGGGTGGCCTATCAACCTTGGTCACTGTAGTAGATGGGACTTACTTTTCCCCAGTCGGGTCGGGAGATGAACTAGTTTTAGACCTCTTGTTATGCAATTGGAATTCTTCTGATGACACTTTAGTGACAGGCATAGACAAATCTTTCCTAGGCATTTTCTCTTTCGGAACCTGTGGTGTGGTTGTTTGTGATACAGTGCCCGGGGGATCCTGCTGTTCTGCTTCGACCAAAGTGTTTGGTTCCCATATTGTCTGGTTTGCAAATTTCTCGACTTTGGGCCTAGATTCGTGGAAATATGGGATATTCTTATTTTTCACCCTCATCTCAGAGATAATTCCACATGGATCATAGTGCCATGTGAAACTCGTGACAAAATTCATTTCCTTCAGCAACTTGTCTGCTTCCTCTCTGGTGCCACGATTGTTGCAGATGAAAGATCCAATCTGCCCTTTGATTCTGAGCTGTTGTTTTTTCTTTAGAGACACAAAATGAATATCATCAGAGTTTATCATCTACCTTATGTACTCCAGAGAAAAAATTATGACAGGTAGGT
>SNQJ01S0007597.1:173001-188840 GCA_010110895.2 Picea sitchensis
GGGATAAGAACTTACTCTACCCTGGGGCTATCTGACCAAGATTAGACAGTCTGACCAGATTTATTCACTAATCTAACCTAGATACTTTGGCTAAGATTAAATAGTTTAGCCAAACTTATTCACTAACCCTATCAACATAAATTTAAAAAAGAACTTGGCCATGCTTGAAAGGTATGGACCAAGTTACTATTATTGCATGGGGCTTTATTGAAATTCTTTTATGCCCTCTTTTTTCTTTTTTCTTTTTTTCTTTTCTTTCTTTTCTTTTTAAATTATTTGCAGAATGAAAAATTATTTGTCAACAAAAAACACTGGAGAGAGATAATATTCTAGTCACCAGTTGATCCTATAACTTATAGGGTGATAACACCATTCAAACTAGTGATGCGGTGCCATGTGGCAGCCCACGTCTGGGCCAGATGGCACCCTTTCATTGGTCCTCCATGATGCCACATGTCAACATGTGATTGGTCCACAATGTGCCACTTGTCCACATTGCATTGACCCCTATCACTTCTCAGTCACCTTGTTGTCATGATGGCACATGTCACTATGTTGATGTCAGCATGGTGATGTCATGCTAACGTCAACATTGACTTTTTAGCTGTTTGGGAAAGCAGTCAGAGTGTGATAACTCTCGCATACGACGTCCGTTTGAGGAAGTAAATATATTGCCAGAATCAACATGACGAGCCGGTCGCAATGGAATTAGTTTCATCCAATTCTATGAAATTTCATTTTTGAGCCTTTTCTAGACTTGGAAGCCTCCTGGATCCTATTCTGGATCACCCAACCCCTAAGTATCATGTAGTAGAGTGGGATATCATAATTTACTCTTCTTAAACTCACTTCATTTCGAGAAATACACCCCATAATTGAATCTTTCTCGCTGATATATTTTGCAACAACTATCATCTTTCCCAATTCCGAGCTTGATATCAAGAGTTACGACCTCCCTATGTTTTTAAACTCACTTCCACATGAAATCCATGAAACTACCTATCACTCACACCATCCAATGTGGAACTGATGTGATGTTTGCCACTTGTCTCATCGACTCAACAGTTCTTATCTCTTAGGACCCCTCCTCAGCATCGTTGGGGTTCACTCTCACTCACAGGGACATAAGTCACCCCTATCCTCAGTTTTTGATGACGAACTCTCATGAGTCCAGCCTCTAGATCCAATGGCTCTCGGATCTTGACAACCAATGACTCTAATCACTTCGGTGACATACAGTTTCTAGACGTTTAAAGCATGTCCTATGAAACTATTATAAGGCAACTAGGTGGGACCTACAAAATTCTGCAGCTGAGATTATATCTCACCCGTTCACCGATCAATGACCCTCATCTAACCTTGTAAAGGTATTTTTTTGTTGTCTTCAAAGTGTGCACTCACTTCAACTTTGAGGTCTACTCTTGATCGTCTAGTCCCAACGATAAATTTGGCCAGATATGATGCCGATCGTGACACACCCCATCAACGGTCAATATCTAACCTCTAAGTTATATCTGGGTGATGGTTAATTTTCTTTGTCCCCTTCCTCATGGTTGGTCCTACTAAGATCCAACAGGTTGTGACCTACCTGAATTTCTTCTGACAGATCAACGACTCCCATGTATTTCATCATCGTCGATTCATTGCTCCAGCCTCCTTGATATTGTCGACTACTCTTCTCCTGACAATACTAAGATCAATGCCAATGGCTTAGATTCTTCTGTTATTTCCTCCATCCAATGAACAACTCCTATGCTCTCAGGTATTCATTCATCAAAATCAATCTTGCAGATCCAACGGTGAGGATGGATCTTCAAATATATCTAAGGCCTATTCCATTTTTCTTTGTTATCGGAGTTCCTCACTCCAACCTTTGGTCACCTTCAAGGACCTTTCCTCTAATGAACGACTCATATATATTTCACAACAACAAATTCAACGGATAAGAGTCATTTCGAATTAAAACACATTTCTCTCTCAGGAAAACAATTCAACTCAGGACTTACTCAATTCCGGGTTCTAACAAGCCAACCCCCTAAGGTTTGTGTAACATACCCAACCCCCTAAGTACCTTTTAAGGGAATGGGGTAATAAATTTTTATTTTACTTAATACATTTTGAGTCCTATTCTCAAGGGAACCAATGGATCCTACTTGTCAAGATATTTCCAACCACTGTAAGTATGCCCAATCTAATCTCGAAGTCAAAAGTTATGGCCTTCCAAATTTCTTGGCCCTCATTGGCCAAGTGCCACCTCACTGCCACATGGAATCAACGTGGTTTCCTATCCCATGTGTCATCCAAATTGGCACCTTCCAAACAACTCTTTTGGGTATCTAGATCAACGAATAATGTCTAACCTTAAATTCCTTGTCGTCATCAGGATTTTACTCTCATGGAGAGTTAACATCGCAAGACCAAAAATTTATGACGACACTATATCAAGACTCCTCCACATCCAACGGTCCCTTGGTCGAGCATCCCATGGTTCTGGTTGTGAAAATGATTCGAGCTAGTATGGGGATTTATGATTTCCTCCTACCTTTTATTAAGGAAACTTGTGGGGTCCACAACTGATCTACGATCATGATTATATCTCGACAGATCATTGATCAATGACTATGATTAATCCTCGATGTCTCATCATTGGAAGCCTTTGTCTTCCTTCCTAGCCTTTGGGATAAACTTGACTTCTTCTGATGAATGAAAAATATTCCCCTAACTCTCTGTCTAATGGTTCATATTACATTCACAGATCTAAGGGTTTCCAACCCTCTCCAAGACACACGTGTTCCTCAATCGAATCTAATTTTGACACCTGCCATTCTGGCTGTCACACTAGTTTTCACATTGGAACACTGCATCATCATGACATCATCACCCCTTTGGCCTCTTCTAGTGTGGACATGTGGAACCCATGATGGATCAACGACTATCATTGTACCACACCTACTCATCGATCAATGACCCAAATCATCTCTCAGAGTCATTTCGTTGGAGTGCATATCTTCCCAACTCACAACTCACTCCGAATGACCCACTCCGATGGACAACAAAGATATGATCCGTATCCCTCCGATCAATGGATGAGATTGAGGAAAATGGATTAAAGGAATTTCCACCCAAATGGGTATGCTCTCATGCTGTCAACCAATCGACTGTCGACATGCATCATCCCTTACGATATGATAACTGCCACCTATCCTGAAACATGGACCTGACACTTCCTGCCACCTGGGTGACACGTGGCATACATAACTCAACACGAGGTTCTATCTCAAGAACCCTGAATCATCTTGAAACATGGCACAGTCTTTACTAGACATGTGGCACCATCACCATCCGATAATTGTCCTTCATTTTCCAAGGATTCTTGCCTATAGGGCCAAGTCATCATGACACATGGTACAACCCTTGCTTGACACATGGCACCATCCATGTCACCCTCTTAATCCCTTTGCAAACAAATCAACGGTCCATATATCCTCTTGGGGTTCCTCCATTCATGATAGATCAATGGTCTAAATCTCCTCTTGGACTTCCTCCATTCATAACAGATCAATGGTCCAGATCTCCTCTCGGATTTCCTCTATTCACGACAGATCAACGGTCCATATCTCCTCTCAAATTTCCTTCGTTCATGAAAGATGAATGGTCTATATCTCCTCTCATATTTTCTCCGTTCACGGTATGTCAAGAATCCATATCTCCTCCCGAATTTCCCACCTTACACCTCCTACGATGACACATCAACATCAATGGCGTATATTACACCGAGGTTCTCCGACCGATCAACAATCTATATCTATTATCTCATAGATTTTCCAATTGTGATTAAACCAGGGTCCCAAGGACCTCCTCGTCAAAAGGGGACCCAATTTCACTCCACCAACATATCCTTGGATGGCATCTATCACTCCTTGGACACATGGGTTGTCAAGTTGGAAATCCAATGTCATCACGACATTAGCATTTCCTTTTCCGTCTAAGTAAGGGTTTCCTAGATCAACGGTGGAGGGTTTCGTTCGAAAAGAGTCACAGATTGACGAATG
This sequence comes from Picea sitchensis, assembly GCA_010110895.2. Taxonomy (NCBI): domain Eukaryota; kingdom Viridiplantae; phylum Streptophyta; class Pinopsida; order Pinales; family Pinaceae; genus Picea; species Picea sitchensis. The sequence continues at coordinate 177,054 of SNQJ01S0007597.1, forward strand.
TCATCGAATCCTGTACTACATCATCATCAACACTCCCAACAYGACCTCCACTCTCCACCTTAGATCATCGACGATGACATACATTGCATCGACGATTTATATCTCTCYCGAAACACCATCAATCAAATTAATGATTATTGTTTGCACTCTAGTTTCTAGTGTCACTGGGCCTTGTACCAGCCTCGACACTTGGATAGTTTCGAAGATACACCTTGCCATCAAAGAGTTGATATATCTTGATCAKCCAAATTGAAGGCTACGATCTTACTTGGGTTAAAACATGGTTTTATGATAATCTAAACCGCCAATTTGGGGACTTAGCCATTTCTTCGAATTATATAGGATCTGGTCCTGTCCTATAAGTTCATAATCACTCAACAACTATCATATACTATTCAAGGTGATATAGGAATGATATTTCATATCTTGCAATATTTCCACACAAGAAATATAGAGGAATGATATTGCATATCTTGCAAGCTTTCCACACAAGAAAACAAGGTCTTTCACAGATGCAAACCATCCACTTTATCCATTCCCACGATTTATCAGGTTCAATAAAAGCTATTGTAACTCATACTGATTTCACATGCATTCAGGTCATTGAGAACAAACATTTTTTTTCATTTAAATAAAACATTCATGCATGCATACATATAAACATATCATGTACAAAATCAACAACATTAGTCAAAAACTTATCTGATATAGAGTTTTCCAATGTCGACTGACTCTGGGTGTTTTCTTTTCCACCCAACCATAGGATCTATGTGCTTAGTCACTTTGGCTGTAGGCCACCCCCATTCCAAGCCATGATACCACCAGGGAATTCTCTACATGAAGCACAAGACCTCTCAACTCATGATAGGTTCTTGGGTTCTTAGATCAGTCCTACGATGTACTCCTTCCTTTGAGACTCACTTATGAACTCTCCTCGAGTTCTTCTCCTTCTGTGTAGATTCATGATTCACCCCACTATCTCCCTTGTTTCCCTTCTCTTCCTTTTTTCCCCTTTGTGTGTTTCTTGCACGTAATATCTTTTGCAAGGTTCTTGACCTATCCCCCCCTTCCTTCTCTTAGACGACACCCATGGGTCAATCATGGGAACTTGTGAGGTATTTCCTGATGTCCTCTGGTTGAAATCTGCTGCTATCCCATTCAGACCTCCATACTCCCATTCATTGAGGTTGATTGGTTTCTCAACCACCAATCCTCCCTCATTAACTGATTTTCCTTGAAATCGGGGCTAAGGGAACTAATTTGTTATTTCTAAATCAATTATTTCAACAAAGGGGCATTGAGTCATCTTAGCATAATGAACCCTCTCTATGTTCCCTCACTCTTTCATCTAGTTTTATCATGGCTAGTACTCAAGGATTCAACCCCACATTCAATTGTTGGCATTTTAGGTTGATCATTAATAAATTTACATTGTTTGCATTCCATAGCATGGAAATCATTAATCATAATTAATTACATATAATTAGAGGTTTAGATAGGGGGTTTTTACAGTTTGATAGATCCTCAAGGGTTCATAAACCTCTCTAAGACCCTCATGGTCCTTTCGAATTTATCGTAAGTGAAGTTATTTCATATCTTTCAAGATTTCCACTTAAGAATAGGAGGTTCTAACATGACTTGTGGCTTCTTTCTCTGTCTAGATCTTGTCAGAGACTAGGATACTCCCGTCATCTTCCTAACGAAGCTTTTATCAATATATTGAAAACTTTTTTCTGAAGCTGCAAGACTTTCAAGGATACATGCCATCCCTGCAAGAATTAACTTCATGAGTTAACATATTTATGCAGTGAAGGCAACAACTACATTCCATATTACACATGATTTCAATTCATCATTCACATACATTCATATATTTCCATTAAACTAGAAAATCCACTTTTACATCATTATCACACATCAAATAATCTATGTTAGGTACTTATCCAACAAATATTAGCAACCAAATGACTGAGAGAGGAAGAGTTTCCTCCCAACCTTAGGCCATACGACATAATTCCTTCCTATAGTATGCCACCCTCATTCCAAGACATGATATCACAAGGGAGTGATTTAGCCAGTCTTCAAGTTAAGATGATCCAAGAAGGTTACTCTCCTTCCTCCACTGAAAATAACATAAGTTACTCCCTTCCGACTGAGCTCAGGGCTTCCATAGGTTTATCAGGTATTTATCAACTAGATTTCCTCTTTACAAGGGAGTGTCTTCTCTACTATACAGTTCCTCGATGACCTCCCCTTATCAATGTTGGTTTATGTCAAGTAAGTACCAAGTTGCGACCCTTTATCACTCTAGTCCGAATCTAGGTCTCTCTGTTTCAGGGTGATCATTATCAAATTGGAAAAGCTTCTTATTTTCTTCAAGGAAAGATTTCCTCTTTCTTCTCCTCTTTTATATGTGCCAATGAACTCCTCTTTTTAATATGCCCTTATCATGTGAACTCTCCACTCACTTACTCTTCCTTAGAGTATTCTCTCCTATTCACTGCATTCTCTTCTCTCTCCTATACCACTCTTCGTGACCAACTGTTCTCTCTCTATCTCCCTTCTTAGCATGTGTTCTCTCTTCTCTGATGGTGTTTTTCCACCTTTATCCTCTTCTTCTACCAATCCCTCAGGATTCCCGTGGCTTCCTAAAAATGCAACCTGTTGTCTGGGGTCTGAGTTACTGAAGGGGAAATACATGGTGTGATATCATCATACCATTCAGTTGACCCTCTACCTTCTTCAAGAGACCAAACTATCAACATTTATTAACTTCTTCAACCACCAATCTTACTTCCATTACTAGTCACGTAGCTCCATACCGATCTAAGAATGTTGGCATGTGTATTCTTATGTTTGTAACTATAGGAAATATTTCTAAGCAAGCTTCCTATTTTCTTCACTAAAAAATATCATCTCTGCTTCACCTATATGTTTCATCAATTCCACATGTGATATCATGGCTAGTACTCTCAAGGATTTTTCCCTCCTCAGTTAGTTGTCTAGTGTTTTCATTAATCAAAACATGATTACAAGATTCACTAACATAATCATATGAATTATTAAGCATAATTACAATCATGGGGGAAAATAGGGTGTTATAGGGGAGATCCCACCCCCCTGTGACGCCCCTGTGCACCCGACGCAACACAGACACAAGGTCTAGTTGTGAAAAGAATATAACACATACCCAACATTCTCCCACTTGTTGTTTTCTTTGCATATAGTGTTACATAGTCAACAATATAGGGAAGAAATTCGGATAGAACCTATACACCAAGAGAACTTCTTAGTGCTCACATATTTTGTTAATGAATCTGCAACATTATTCAAAGTGTACAACTTCATCAACAACACCTTCTTTTCTTCAACCATGTCTCTCACAAAGTGATATTGAACATCAATATGCTTTATCTTTCAATGATAATATAGGTTATTCACTGAGAAGATTGCACTCTGACTGTTACAATCTATCCTTACAAATTTGATGCAGGAGCATCACCATCAGAATTAAATAAGAGAAGTGGAGGACAACACAACACCAGTGCACACATTTCAAATCAGCTTTGATCCCAAGGAGGGCATGTTTGTTTTAATATTTTGAAAATATTGTATTAAATGTATTTTATTGTTTTGAGGCTTGAGCAATCACATAAGGCCGTATAGGATCATAATCACTTTTATTAGTAGATAAGGTTGTACATATACTGAGTATCGACTCATATATGAATGTAATCACCATTAAATGTAATAGTCCTTAATAGATGGATGTAATTACTATGATAGGATATCTCTAAGGTATTATGGAGGGACAGCTCGAGAATCCCCTCGTTGTATAAATATATGTATTGTATGCCCAAATGAGGCTTTTGAATATTATTGTTGTAGGTGTTGAATATTATTGTTATTGCTGAGAGATTTGTTGAAACTTATGAAGAGTTGCATAGAGTCGTAGGACTCCATGTACATATTTTGCTGAATGAATACAAGAAGAGAGGTTTGATTCCATGTGTATGGTGTTGTGTTCATGTGAGTTATTTGAGTACATGTGATGTTCCTTTATATTATCTGTGTTTTTATCTATTTATGTATCTTTTATACATGAATATGTTTTTCATAGTTAAGTGTGGAAATATTTGATGTTTCTGTAAGTTTCATTTGTTTTCTCTTCTGATATTCCTGGTGCAAGGAGTGCATAGTTCCCACAAGGAGTGCATAGGACGAGTTGAGATAGAATTATAAGCTTAGAAGAGATAACACGAATTTAAAGTGGAGGTGCAAGGAGTGCACAATTGTTCATTTGAATTGCAGAGAGTGCATAATTTCTCAGTGGAGAGCAAAGGTTTGAGAAGACCCATGTAAGGAGTGCATCAGGACAACACTTTCTTTAAGTGTTGAATAAGTTTCAGAAGGGATGAGTGCAAGGAGTGCGTAAGGGATAATTTCTCAAAAATATCTAAGTCCATAACTTATCAGAAGTTCAAAGGATGCAAGGAGTGCGCCAGAGGTCTGAAATACCTCAACGAACAAAGCTTAGAAGAGATAGTGAGCACACAAGTTCAACAGGAGGGACTTATAAAGTTTCTAAGTCAAAATTTTTAAAGTATCAGAGGAGCGCACAAGAGGGCTCTAGAGATTTGTTTATCTCTTGTAGTCAAGCTCAAGAGCGATAGCGGTCAAAATCTTCAAGGAGGAAAATATCTGCTTATTTAAAGTCTGAACGGTGGAGATATTTTCGGGAGGATCCAGGGTCTTTTGTCACCCTTATATATAGAGAAGTAGGATGGGGTTTAACTGTGTAAGTATATTAGACTTTGTATGTTCGAAGAAGTCACAAAGAAATTTTAGAGGATTTATCAAGGAGCGAAGATCTATGGTCGAGATCTATTCAGGAGTTTGTAGGAGAAAGGACAGTCATTGGGATCAACAGGAGGTGCATGAAGGAGGATTCAATGCGTGGAGAAGTTGGTACCCTCGAAGTCCCGAAGGCCGGAGTGAATCATGGCCATTCAAAATGCGGGGACACATGTCAGTAGATCATGTACTCCGACGAATTGGTGTTTCAACAGAAGTTTGGAGTCGGGATCCCCGAAGTCCCGAAGACCCAGAGTTCATCTAGGTTTTCCATCATAAAGGACACGTGTTCTCAGATCAGGCAGTCTTTAGGATAGATTATCTAGGATAATAGTGGGAAGAAGAGGTCGATATTTCCAGATTCCTGAAGTTTGGAGTAGATCTGGACTGTCCATTTCAAGAAGGGTACGTGGTAGCAGATCCGGAGGTCCAATGCTCTGGGGAAAAATAGAGTAGTGCTGTGGAAAATCACGGAGGCCTGTAGCCCCAAAGTTAATCCCAACTGTTTGTTGGAGAGTACGTGTGGCACAAGATATCATGGTCCATGATATCGACACTTCAACGGAATCAAAACATTGTCCAGACATGGAGGAATTCACCGAAGTCCTAAAAGGGCATCACAACCGTCAATCTAGGAGAGGACACGTGGAGGCAAGAGATCTAGTTTTTCGTTTCGGTGTCGGGAGATATAAAGTGTTGTGTCATGTGGACGACCAACAAAAATCACCAAATCCCAAAGGGAACTAATCTGGACCGTGCATTTGGGTGTATATTGTGGACCATTGATCTAAAACACAATGTAAAGCACTTTTCAGTGATCTGGGAGAATTGTAGAAAAAGGCGTTGTAGGAAAATTGTTGAAGCCTAAAAATATATAATATGATCCCTCGATCTTAGCGTTCATTGTGAACCTTTGATATAGATGCTCAATGTTTGAAAGTTCAGGGAATCTGTGTTGAGATATAAGAGGGAGTATAAGTCCTGAAGTCCCAAAAATTTTGGGGTTTGAATCTTTAGCCCATGGTTTTAGCCGTCGATCTCCGGGGAAGCTTAGTAAGCACTTGGGGAGTCCCGAAAAGGAATTTTACATTCAGGAAGAGATTTTTAGGATCTATGCATTAATATTTTGGGTTGGGAGGGAGCCCGCGAGCTAATTTCATCTCCCGATTAGAACGATCCTAGACAGGGAGGTCACGTAGACCCTGGGAGAAGGTGGGTTCTACATCAAACTTTTTGTACCAACCCAATACCTTAACACAATATTTGTAACCATATTTCTTCCTTTATTTCATGAGTGGCTTCCATGTATTCAAATTTTGTAGCTGAGAGTTCCACTACATATTTTATTTTGCTCATCCAATTGATTGCTCCTCCAAATAGGTTAAACACATACCCACTTGTATATATTTTGCGATCCAAATCTCCAGCCCAACATGCATCAACAAACCCATGTATTTACAACACTCTGTCCAATCCTAGTATTCCTTGGTAGCACAATCCATAACTAGAAGTGCCACACAAATTCCTGAAAACCCTCTTTACTATTTTCCAATGCGCCTTTCCTAGTTTTGACATATACCTGCTCAAAACTCCCACTACATGTGCAATGTATGGTCTAGTACATACCATTACATACATCAAACTTCCAACCACACTAGCATATGGAACACTTGACATGTTCTCTTCCTCTTCCCATGTCTTGGGACACTGATCTGTAGATAAATTTACACCTACAAGAATAGGAACCCTGTACGGTTTACATTCCTGCATATTAAACCTCTGCAATATTGTCTCAACATATTTCCTCTAATTTAACCAGAGTTTCTTGTTTTCTCGATGTCTTTTAATTTCCACACCCAAAATGAAATTTGCGACAATAATATCCGTCATGTCATATTTAAAGGACAACTGATTTTTCACATCTTTGATAATTTCCTTATCATTTCCTATCAACAACATATCATCCACATACAAGACCAAATAAATAAGATGATCACTGATTAATTTTAAATACACACAATGATCCACTTTGCTCCTTTTGAATCCAAGTACCAACATATAAGTATCAAATTTTTGATACCACATCCTTGGTGATTACTTTAACCCATATAGGGACTTTTTCATCTTGCATACAAGCTCTTTCTTTCCCTTCACAACAAAGTCTTTTGGTTGCTTCATGTAGATTTATTCTTCTAGATCCCCATGTAGGAATGTTGTATTCACATCCATCTATTTTACTTCAAAATGAAAAGAAACAACAACAGATAAAATAAATCTAATATAAGTTATATTGGAAATAAGAGAAAAATTTTCACCAAAGTCAATTCCCTCTACCTGGGAATAACTTTTTTCTACTAACCGAGCTATGCATTTCTCCACTTTACCTTCTGCATTCAACTTTTTCTTAAACACCCATTTGTTTCCACTGAGATTTCTTCCAGTCAAAAACTCCACTAGATCCCAAGCCTCAATCTTATCCAAGGCTGCCATTTCTTCAACCATGGAATTTTTCCAGAGTTTTCCATCCCTTGAATCCACTGCCTCCCTAATAGTTATGGGATCATCTTCAATAATAGACAAAGAAAAATTTGAATGGAAATAAGGTGGAGTATACCTTTCTAGTTGTCTTCTTTCCTGAACGATTCTCCTTAATACTAGAGTATGATGATCTTCTTCTTCCGGTTCTTGTTCTTCTGTAGAGTATAATTCATTATCCTTAAATTCAAACTCTATTTTCTTTGGTTCTTCCTCCTTAGGTAGGGCTTCTTGTTTGACAAAATATTTTATTTATCTAAATAATACATCTCAACTATATGCTACCTTTTTAGTTTCTCAACTCCAAATCTTATAACCTTTCATACCATATTTATACCCAATAAAGATACACTTTTCAACCTTTTTATCTATATTACTCTTGTTTTCCTTTGGAACATGAACATAGGCATCATAGCCAATTACCCTGAGATGTGTGAGAGAGGGTTTCTTACCAATCTATACCTCATGTGGAGTATTTTCATCCAGTGCTAATGAGGGTGATCGATTGACCATGTAACATGCAATACCCACTACCTCTGCCCATAATTCATGTCCTAACATGACACTACTGAGCATGCACCTTGATTTTTACATCAACGTCACGTTAATCCTTTCTACAACTCTATTCTGATGAGATGTATATGGAGTAGTCTTATGCCTTGCTATACCACACTTTTTATACAATTCTTCAAATTAATTTCCGCATAACTCTCCACCATTATCCGTCCTCAACACCTTAATTATTTTCTCTGTTTGATTCTCCACAAGAGCCTTAAATTATTTAAACCTGTCAATGAATTTAGATTTCTTGCCGAGGAAATATATCCATGTATTCCTAGAGAATTCATATATAAATGAAACATAGTACAAAGATTTTCCTAGTGATGGAACCGACACAACTCCTAACACATCACTATGCACCAACTGTAAAATACTCTCTACCCTCATTGCACAAGAGGGGAATCTTACCTAATCCTTCTCCCCAAATATGAAATGTTCACATAAATCAAAATATAAAGATTATTTAGACATGCCTTCAACCATACTTTTACCATGTAATACTCGAAGGCCCTTCTCTTCGATATGCCCCAGTCTTTGATGCCACAACATAGTCTTTTCTCTAGAGACTGTAGGAGTTTTTTCTTCTTCAGCTCCAATCTTAGGAACAATATAACTATTGTACCCATCACTAATAGTGATACCCTACAACTTATATATAGTTCCAAACCAAAATCCCTTCAACAACACCATTGCTCCTCGAACCATCCTACAAGTTTCTTTATCAAACACTATTTTTACCCCTACATTGTCCATTTTTATTACAAAAATCAAATTTCTTGCCAATCATGGGACGTGCATAACCCCATGGAGTGTTCTAATCCTTCCATCCATGATCTTCAACTTGAATTTTCCTTGTCCTATGATTTTGGTTGTTAAGTTATCACCTAGGAAAACATCACCTCCATCATACCTTTCATATTCACAAAACCACTCCCTGTGAGGAGTCATATGAAAGGATGCACTTGAGTCAACCAACCATGCCCCATGATCTGCATGTTTTCTTGAAGAAGCCAAGTACACATCTCCTCCTTCTTGCGCAAAGGTTTTTTCTTCTCTAGAAGAGACATCATCAAATCCCTTCCCTCTCCCAACAATTTTGGATCTACATTGCTTCTTGTAGCTCCCTTCTTTTCCATATCTCCTACATACCTTTACAAAATTTTCAGGAGATTTATATCTTCCCTTAGATTTATATCTCACACTTGAGGACTTAGATCTATTTCTTTCCTGAGAGTGTCTTGCAAATAAGGCATATGTGCTCTGATACCAAACATAGATTTTAACCTTGTACAATTATTTATTTCCAATAGATTATTAATAAAAATAGAAAAGATACAATGGTGTGTGTGTTTGTGCGCATACACACACACAAATTACACAGAGATTTTACCCTGGAAACCCAAAATGGGAAAACCACCAACCTGTTTAGAGTCAAACCTATAATCTTCTAAGCATCATATATTCTTCATTGTTTACAATATATATATATATATATATATATATATATATAATGATCATGTGGCATTCAAACCACTAATACATTGACCCGTATGAGTCAACAAGCCCCTTCCCTATGTGACCCCCTGGGTAGGGGGGTTGTGCCCCCCCTGCAATCCCTTGTGATCCCTGACACGCTCGATGAAATGTGGACACTAGGTCTAGTCATGAAAATAATATAACACATACCCAACAACATGCTACGCATTATAACTTCACCCCTCTTGGTTATACACCTAATATTCATATCCTCCTTTTTTTATGCTAGTGCTTGCATTTTAATAGCTATACCTGGTCACGTTTGACCACCTACACTTTGCTTGAGTGGTTACTTATGGTTTCTTTATGATTTTCCATTCCTTGTATATATTTTTTGAGAATATTACTTGATGCTCGTGAGTTCCCTTTTGACAAATGTGCTTCTCACTAGTTTCCTTAAAACAACCTATGAGTGTCTCCAAAATGGAACAAAAAATAAAAATTGCGCAAAATGCATGGTATCGAGAAAATATCACGGAGGCCATGTTACCCCCTCTCACGTAGTGTTAACTATAGGAGATCATTCTTCATGATCCACATTGCAGACAATGGTCTTAGAGGTGATGAACAACATTCTCCACAGACAAGAACCCCTTAGATGTATCTCCCTCATCATTTCTTAGGTCATTTACCTGATTAGCAGAATCATATGATGATGGTGGTCCAACACACATGAATTATATTAGCCATTATTTCATACAAGGTGTTACATTTAATGTATTGAGTATTTAGGTAAGGATTATGGGTTGAAGTTAGATAATGAATCATGATGTTTGGAAGTTATTCTATTTTCCTTGTTTCACCTTGGTGGCCTATTATCACACAAATTGTAGGTTGGGAAAACCCTGACCCAAGCCAAAAGAGTGTTAAAACTATGGGAGTACCTACCCATTGTCACCTTAAATATACACTCCCCTCGCTTTAGTGTTGATAAGTCACTGCAAGGGGTGAATCCCCGTGACCCTATGGGGATTGAGATGGAAGGTGAGATGATGATGGTGAAAACCCCTATAGGTCAATCTTGGAGGTGAGGAAAAGGTTTGGAATATATTATTTTTGATGAAGGATGGTTTCCAAAGTATGGTCAACAAACCACTAATACATTGACCTGTATGAGTCAACAAGCCCCTTCCCTATGTGATCCCCTGGGTAGGGGGGTTGTGCCCCCCCTGCAATCCCTTGTGACCCCCCATGCGCTCGATGTAATGTGGACACTAGGTCTAGTCATGAAAATAATATAACACATACCCAACAACATGCTACACATTATAACTTCACCCCTCTTGGTTATATACCTAATATCCATATCCTCCTTTTTTTGTGCTAGTGCTTGCATTTTAATAACTATACTTGGTCACGTTTGACCACCTACACTTTGCTTGGGTGGTTACTTATTGTTTCTTCATGATTTTTCATTCCTCATATATATATTTTGAGAATATTACTTGATGCTCGTGAGTTCCCTTTTGACAAATGTGCTTCTCACTAGTTTCCTTAAAACAACCTATGAGTGTCTCCAAAATGGAACAAAAAATAAAAATTTCGCAAAATGCATGGTATCGAGAAAATATCACGGAGGCCATGTTACCCCCTCTCACGTAGGGTTAACTACAGGAGATCATTCTTCATGATCCACATTGTAGATAGTGGTCCTAGAGGTGATGAACACCATTCTTCACAAACAAGAACCCCTTAGATGTATCTCCCTCATCATTTCTTAGGCCATCTACTTGATTAGAAGGATCATATGATGATGGTGGTCCAACACACATGAGTTACATTAGCCATTCTTTCATACAAGGTGTTACATTTAATGTATTGAGTATTTAGGTAAGGATCATGGGTTGAAGTCAGATAATGAATCATGATGCTTGGAAGTTATTCTTTTTTTCCTTGTTTCACCTTGGTGGCCTATTATCACACAAATTGTAGGTTGGGAAAACCCTGACCCAAGCCACAAGAGTGTGAAAACTATGGGAGTACCTACCCATTGTCACCTTAAATATACACTCCCCTTGATTTAGTGTTGATAATTCACCGCAAGGGGTGAATCCCCATGACCCTATGGGGATTGAGATGGAAGGTGAGATGATGATGGTGAAAACCCCTATAGGTCAATCTTGGAGGTGAGGAAAATGTTTGGAAGATATTCTTGTTGATGAAGGATGGTTTACAAAGTATGGTGTACCTACAAGACAATGTTATACCTTCCCAGAACAAGACACAAGATAGATGCACAAGCCTTAAACCAAATGGGAACAAACAAGAAACCTTGCTGTCCAAAAATTGCAGCAGAATATA
>SNQJ01S0007597.1:189205-218314 GCA_010110895.2 Picea sitchensis
TATATATATATGCAATGTAATATGTCAATAGCTACAAAAATAACCGTGCAAAACACCAAATAATTATTGGGTAATCAAGTACTAAACATGTAGGTAATATCCCAGTACTTAGACACATGTTTTGACGGTGAAAGAGGGCTGCACGATTATGTTATCAACAATATATTAGGGAATCCTTGTGGTTGTAGAAAAAAATTGCTGCAGAAACAAAATCTAACCACAAAAAATAACAAGCAAACCATTCAAATGATAGTTATTGATCAATAGAACAATAATCTAGGTTCACAAGCAATTTTCAATGGTAGATTAGAGATCAATGAGTAAAATAGGGAGTTTTCTGTAGCCCTAATGGTTGTAACATAAAATTTATTACAACAATGAGTTCCTTGGATAAAATAGGATGCCCTTAGGGCACAAGCAAACTTATAACATTAATAAAATATTCCAACTTGAAAAAATGCAGTATCTCGCAATTTCACGTATATCAATGGAATGATTTTATATCTCTAATGCAAGTATATTAGTTCCTATTTAGTTGGGTGATGGAGTCTCTTTTGTAAGAGCTAGGGTTTGCAACTTTTCTAGGGGTGTAAGCCCTTTTACTTTCTAGAGCATGAAAAACCTAGCAAGGTAAATCTAGGAGTGTGTAAGCCATTTTACTCCTCCTAGCAACCTTTGCTAAAATATTCTTATTCAAGATAAGGATGGATGTTAGTGGAGGGTGTATGCCCTTATAATCCTCCTAGGGTTTAGACAAAAATAATCATGAAAAAAGAAGAAACACTTAACAATATGCAAAAATTTCTTACCAATTTCAAGAGATAGCAAGATAAACCCTACTTTACCAAGAATATTCCACCACAATAGCAAGAACCAATAATCCAAGATATAACACACCACTTTTTCCTCCAATAGAAAAATTGCATCATCCACAAAGCATTCAAGAAAGAGAGATAGATAAAATTCCCAAGGAGGGCGCAAATTTCAGCTAAGAGATGTCTAAGCGTCAAGTGAGTTATGTTAAAATGAAATGTCACAAGGCATTTATTTATACAAGACCTTATAAAATTAGTTTGTACACTTAATTTTAGGGTAAAACACAAATTAGGGAGGCCGACCTCCTAATTTCCCCCTTTACAAAATTAATTTCAAAATTACAAAATAAACAATCCCTAAATGATGAAGTCATGCTCTAAAGGGGTGACATTTTGGCATAGAGAGAAAATTGAGATAGTTTAAGGAGACATTGGGGCTCCAAAGTCCATATCTTCATGGTTTAAATGTCTTCCTCCATAAAAAATTCCAATTCATGATCCAATAATCACCACCACCAAAACCCTAAGGTTCCAAGTGTGACATCATATGTGAGAAGTGCAGTGCATGGCCTCCAAAGGCAAGTTGTTGGGGCTAGGAAGGCTATTGAATCACCTGCAGGGGATCCTCAAGTGCCTCCAAATGAAACATATCTGAACCAGGTGTCCAAGAAGTAAGGGTGCATCATCCATATTGTGGGCTTTAAGCCCCAAGTGAAGGTCCAAGTGACCTTGTGCCTTCACGAAATGAATTCCACCTATCAAGGCCTTGCAAAGACAAGAAAATTATCCCTCCAAGGGCTCACAAGTCACATGCATCATGTTAGGTAAGCCATATATAATAAAAAAAATACTCGAACATGTGCATCAATTCCCCCATCTCAAAATAGACAAATTCTCAAAGACCTTATGCAACTTGCCAAATTTAGGTATGGGAGGGTTGTCATGGTGACCTATTGGGTGAATCATTCTCCAAGTTAAGGGGTGTTCCATAGGTGGACCCTTTCTAAGTCATGTGAAGAGAATTAGGTGTATGGGGGTAATACTTTTGGGTATGGGGTTTCTTGACATACAAGGGATCATATTGTCTCATTTATGCGTGCCTTTGTAGAGGGTGTGTTGCCCTTCATTTGCGATGGATGATTTTTCTAAGCCCTTTTGCCATTAATTTATTAGAGTGTTCCCAAGTTGAAGCTAAAGTGGGACTTCTACCTAAGAATGAAAAACATTTCCCACCTTAACTCTACCTTGGTCACACTATGCTTCACCAAGTTGAAGACGTTGTGTGGGACTTCTACCTAAGAATGAAAAACATTTCTCATGCATGCTCTACCTTGGTTGGCATGTTCAATTAGTTATTTATTTTACAGGTCCCTCATTTTTTTGCGAGAAACATTTGATTGTTCTTGGGATCCCTGGGCAAGTATATGGAAGGTTTATGATTGGATTTTATCTTTTTCCAACTACAAGCCTCTAGGCCTTTAGCCCCTTTTTCCCATGAAATGAGGGACAAGCCCTTCTTGGGTCAATGTGGCCTGAAAAAACAAACGATGAGGACACAGAGGGAAAGAAACATGGAAAGTGGCAAGTATGTGTGGGAGCAGTACAATGACTCATCAATGAAACCTGCCAGTAGAAACCCTTTACCCGAGGGAGACCACTTACTAGGACAACAATGTCAACCACCAAATTGAAATAAGGCAAATAGCATAATTTCCAAGTAGACGTTTTCAAAATCAAGGAAGAACCATTTGCAACATATTCAAATGCTTCATTTATTAAAATGACACTTACCACAATGTTGGACTTGTTACCTCATGGAGAAAGACTTGTCATCCTTTGTGATCCAATATGGTGTGATGAATGGTGTAGCCATCGATTTCATGGTGATGAGTGATGTGATGTGGGGCTATGTATGTTGGTTTGTCTCTTAGTATTCCATGTTTGCAACATGAGGGCCTTGAGACATCATCTCCTTAGTTATCTCAAGAACTAGAGGATAACATGTGGCTCCTACTTTGGGACATTTTCTCATCGTAGATTGTATGAGAACCTCAACATATCTCGGTAAGAAATGTGCCTACACATACTGAAACAAACAAACATGTTTGGGAATCTTGGATGGCACACTCATCCTTTGTTCATATAATCAAAGTCTCAAAAATCAAAATTGACAACTAATCTTAGAATTTTTTTTTTGCATTTTTTCAAATTTATAAGCTAACATGTAACATGATGAAAGCAAATGATGTAAATCAATAATACAAAAATTCAAGTAGAGAAAAATGAAAAATAGGATATGGAATGAAAACATAAGTAAATGCAACTAAACTATCATGAAGAAGCAAATGCAAATGCAAGAAAAAAGCAGATGATCTACCTACTTACTTGGGGCCCATGGCCCATGGTGATCAAGTATTGCAGATGTCAGGTGAAATAATACAACCAATGAAACCACCTTCTCAACATCTCACTCGAGTGTTTCCACCTATGCTTAATTATAAAACATATCAAGGACAAGTTAAGAAAATAATAATCATGAATATGAAGAACCATATAATGAATCATAAGAAGCAAGTTATAGAGGTGTGTGGGAGGGAGAAAATCTTGCAGGAGGGGATGGCCACAAGCCTAATCGATCCATATCTGAATGGGACTATTGTATATAGATGATGGCTCATATTCTTTATTGTCATCGTGATCACTGCTTCCTGAAGACTAAGAATATATGAGGGATCCCAAGAAGACCCTATGATTTCCTTGAGAAGGAGAAGTGAGATAAGGTACAAGCTCAGGTCTAGAGAAAGAATCCTCCTGAATACCGAAAACATGTTACTTCATCATCCGCAAATCCTTGCCAAAAAATCCAAGATTAAAATATTTCCGCTCTGTAGTATGAGTCTTTGATCACTCTAGGATGGCCACATCTTGGTGTCCATCTAAATATGATCACGAAAGTGGATGAAAATTTTCATAGAATGAATTTGCATCCCTAAAAGGATATGCATCACAACTCTCAAAGGATGACTGAAAATTAGCCTGAGTATATTATGACAAGTCATCCTCAAATGTATGAAACAAATCTATGACCATATCATCATCAGGCTGCCAAACATCTGAATCATATACGCATGAAGACCAATTATCTGAAGATGAAAATTATACTCCTTTTGCTTGAGATCTACCTTGAACGTCGTAAATGGTATCTCCATCAAATATGAAACAAACCATGTCCCATATACGTCTCCCAATATGTATAAAAACATGTATATGGTCAACAAACACATTGAAGGGTTCCATCATAATACTATCCATATGAATGAAATTGACCATCTATTTTTCTTTGTGTGTAAGAGGAACAAAAGTTGGGGCAACTTCAAATGGATCTTCAATGTGAAGAGATTCACGAGATTCTTCTTCATTAATATATCCTCCATTATATAGACTAATTCCTTCTTGAGCTTCATGTGCAGGAGGAGGGTAAGGTTGAACGATCTCACCTTCATCAAGTGGGGGAATGGAAACCAATGTTTGATTAGGGTCCTCAACATGTTTCACTTTTTCATAATATTTCCTTCTCTTCTTGGCACCCCCTTTTATGAACATGTTTCTCCTACATATTTTCATAAAAACAGGATTAACACTCAATGTAGAGAACTTTGTTTTCTTTTTCCAGAAAGGAACAAAATGAAAACACTTGTTCTTCTCATCATTGTGGACGTTCTCTCTGGAATGTGACATTTTTCCAAGATCACGCACTTCCATGGAGTCTTCCTGTTTGTAGAGAGGTCCTTCAAAGGAAATATCCCTCAAATGCTCAATTGGATCCAAAGGAAACCTCCTTTCCTAGAAATCATCCTCAAGGTCTTGAACCATATCTTCAAATTCCTGGGACTTCGGTCCACAATGTGTAAGGAATTATCGGATGAAGATGGTTAAATCCTTTGAAAAACAAGTGTTAGCACTCTGTAAATTTGTTCGGCTGATAAAAAAAATGACAAAGGTAACCTACAAACCAACTTTAGAGATGGGTACTAGCATGCTTAGCTCAGAGAGGGCTCTCTCGTGTCACTTGGTCTTTAATAAATGAGTTTTCTTTAACAATTCAATTGCTAGTTTTTGTTGTTTTGAAAGGTTTTTTTATAATTTTGCTGGCAAGGAAGAGGAGGTACACTTAGGGCTATGGAGTCAAACTTATGAAAATAAATGGAAGAACTGACTGGTCGGTAGAAATCTCCATAGGATAAAGGCTAAATGAGGCAATAAATCTGAGTTATAATTTGTAAATTTGTAGAGTATAGGAAGAAAAGAAAACATATAACTGCATTAGAGCATTAAATAAATGAATTCTGACTTATTTAGGAAGAACTTAACACAGTTTAAATTGATTCAACTGAAAGCATCACAAGATGAATTCTGGGCCTTTGACTATCCAATTTAAATAGAATAAAGTGAAAATGAAATTAGAAATATAGGAAATGCATACAAAGAGAGGAGACAAAACTCAGATCACCACCATTAGAATCTTTTCATGTAAACTTCAAGACTTCTGCATGTGTATTCTATTCAACTTAAGAAAATCACATTCAAGTTCCAAATAGCTAAGATCATGCCCTTTCACTTCTACCAACCCCTAATACATTTGGAACTCCTAATATTTATACAAGTTGAGTTCCTTCGGTTTGAAACCGATTACAATAATTAAAAATGAAACATTTCAGTTTCTGAAACTGATTACAATAATTACAAGGGACAATGTTAGTTTTGAAACCGATTACAATGATTAGCAAGAAAACGTTTCATGATCCAGATTCTGACTCCTTTGACGCTTCATTTATGTTCTTTTCCACTTGTTCTTCTATGGTCTTCCATCTGATCTTCCATCTTCAATGACATCTGGACATCATCTACTGGACCCTGGAAAACTGCACTTTATCTTACATAGTTGTACCATCTCCTTCCTTCAGGATAACTTGTGACATAGCCTGGACAAGTCCTTCAGTGTTTAGCCCAGCTTCTATAGCAGGAGGTAAAACTACAACCTTGTTTAACAATTTTTTCTGCTCTTATGACCACTTCACCTTTTCTTGTTCTAGCTACAATTCCCTAGCCTTGTACTCCAATGCCTCTTGATGAAGTGTTTCATTTTCCTATTCTAGAGCAACCAATTTTGTTGTTTGTGGATGCTCTGTGGCAGACATTTTCAGTTTCTTCTTCAAGATTTGAATTAATTTGTCTTTCTCATCCGATGAGGATTTCACCCCTTGGGGACCTTCAGATTCCAGCCTCTTAACCCGAGTCTACCAAGTTCTTCTAGATGATTTTTCTTGCCTCAGCTGCCCTTCCAATTTCATTGCATAAGATGACAAATTTGAATTCTTCAAGCTTAAACTCAGGTAATCAGAATACAACATATCACTAGTATTCTTATGTAATTTGACCTTGTTTGGAGCACTGATTATGTCATACCTTATCTTTATCTCAGATACTTTGTCTTCATCTGCAACTGCAATATAAAAGGTCCTTTTTTCAACATACCTTAGTGTGAAAAGAGAAGATTGGTGTTGATAAACCTTTTCCACTTAAGCGACTAAATCCCTCATCTCACCTAGAGCTATGTTTCCCTTCTCAACATAACGTTTTTTCCAAATATTATTTAGATTTATAAGCTTCCCCAGATGTTTTATCAAATATGTGTTTCTTGTTGCTAAAGGTTCTATTGATGGGTCTTAAATCCCTTTACTCAACAGTAGGAACCAAACCCGCCACCGAGGCCCAATTAGACTCTGCAGCGTTTGAAATGGAATGGTTCTCCAGATCTTGCGATCTAACCAATTTATCGATGGGCTTTGTGTTTCTTGTGAAGGCTTTCCATTCAGTTAGGACAGTTCTTTTTCTGTATTTCTCTTGGGTGGGGATGGTATGAGAGATGCAAGCCAGTATAAACCAACTTGACAAATAACAGGACAAAAGTTTTTTTTTAACTATTGGAAAGAGGTCGAGCTTGGGATAACCCGCTGCTCAAACATGCAGACAGTGATCCTATGCCAAAGGGCCTAGTACTAATACATTAACCAAATCAACATCTAATTACTGTCTGAGAAAAAATAATTGATAGAAAGAAAACACATATGTAATCAGGATCACGGTAAGCAAAATAATTCATCTACCATAACATTCATCACATAACAACACAATGATTTATCTTCATCATTAAGCAAAGAACATCAAAACATTGCACCAGATAACTTGACAACATAATTAATTTCTCTTACTCATTTACTGCATCATTCATGGAAGAGGATAGGAAGTAATTCTTCTCCAACTCCAATCACATACATCTGATGAAAATGGCTTGTCTTTGGTCCAGAAGGACTTCTCAATTCATAGCAGTCTCAAAATAATTATCAACAACCAGAAAGAAAGAGTTCTTACAACAACCATCAACCCTTGTTCATTGGTCGATGTCCCTATTTATAATATAAAGTTTTAACTGTAATTAATGACTAAATATAGTTCAATCCAAACAAAATTCGCCATGTGGCATGGTCATTCAACAGTTTCTTTAACAATCCACCCGAGATGTCTCTTGAAAAGGGTGACTTCTTTCATATTCAGACCAGCTGATAAATAGATCTTCAGAGGTTTGAGCCCATGGGAATCTGTGTTTCTCCATTTGGGAAACATAAACTCCTCTGATATCCACTGCATGCGCTCGGTACTTTACCAAAATGGAGTTCATCTTTTGCAGCGTGGCTCGAGCGCTGATCAGGCGTTTTGCAAATTGTTGCACTTGCCCTGGTTTTGCATCGGTGACCTTTGCACACTCTTCGGTCCATAGCGAGTCTTGCTCGGCATGTATCTTGAACACGTCACTCAGGTTGATAAATTCATCGAGGGTGCCGAACTCGGGGAGACCGACATCCTTCATCACTGTATTAATTTTACCCCAGTGTTTCTGACACTTGGACCATTGTTCTTGGATTTCTCGGTGTGGGTCTCGGGACATCTTAGCCCAGTACTTAGTCGATTTCTTCATGCGGTCAAGACTACTTTTGCCTACCAGCCGAATGCCATGTCTTTCCTTTTCCTTTCCTTTCTGAACTTCCCCAATATATTCGAGCCTCTCTACCGCTTGTTGTTCTTTTTCATGCCATTGCTCCATCTCGTTGCACGTCGCGAGTGCCATGAGAGTGTCTTCCTGGAACTTGACTACATTCACGGTCAACATATGTATTTCTTTCTTGAACTCATCGTACACTCCGTTGAACTCACTTTTCAGATACATAATGGTTTGCGTAGCACTCGACCAGATGGCGCAAGTGTTCGAGCTCCTTTAGGGTGGCGGCTAATTACTTTTCATCCCTCCTGGATCTATCTTGGGAGGCATCAGAGAGGGATTTTCCCATGCCAATTAGTTCAGATGCACGAGCGCATGCTGTGTTGATTAAGTTCTCCTCTGTAGTTACTAAGATGGAGTGATCCAAGGTGATCCTCCTCCTTTTTTTCATCCTTTGAATGATAGCCTTTTTCTTTTGATCATAGGAGATCGCATAGATGTCTACTACCTCGTCTAACAGGTCTGGTATCTGCTGATCGCCCCATGTGAGGTTGTTTCCTAGGCTTCTCGCAGTGTATATTTGTTTGAGAGTGGGCTCTCAAACTTCCTCGTTCAACCTTGTATATCTGACCTCTACTTGTTTCTCATCAGATATTTGAGTATTGGGCAGAATAGAGGTGTCGGGTATAGACTCATTACTTACTTGCTTGTCGATCGTAGAACTGTTGACTTCTTTCTATGGAGGTTCGCCACTCGGGCCTGCATTTTTTTTCGGTTCATCGGACTCCCTTGTGTTGAGGTCACATTTATCTTTTGTTTCCTTTTGTGAGACCTCTTTGTCATGAACCTTGGGCCTAGGGGAAGAGGTTTTCTTGTGACCTAGGGAAGGGTTTTTTTCGGGACGTTCTTCCTCTTGGACGTGCACCGGGATACCACGAGAGGGCTCTGAGCTCCCGTCGTCACTGTATATATGTATAAGTGTGCTCAGGGGATTGGGAGCTTGTGTTTATATCAACACCTGGCCTATCTATGATTGAGTCGTTCCTCCTTCCGAGGGATTGATCGGCGATGTTGTGGATTCAGGGTTACCTAACCCATTTGTGTTGTTGGAAATCATGGGACCATGATCGCTTGACTTTGTCGAGACTCTTTGGACGGTAGTTGAAATCCTTGGTCTTATGACAAGGTATGGGTCATCCTGCATCCGCTTCATTAGTAGCTGAGTTTGCTGGTATAAAAGTGTGCCCCTTTCTTGTGCAGTTTGATCTTCAGGGAGATCCCTGATTTGTACCGGGGATTCCTGATGAGCTCCTGTAGMCTCAACGTCTTCTTGGGAATCACTTATTCCTTCATCCAATTCATATGTTGCTGCTCCTTCAGGGTGTCGACTAATTTCTAGAAATTCCTACTCCAAAAATGTTTCCTGCTCTTCGTAGTTCATAKCTCTAAACTTGGTTCCTTGAGGATCAACTTTTCTGGATGCCACCTCATTCCAGTCTTGAGCGTTCTCAGTGAAAATTTCATCCTCGAACTGGTTATGGGAATAGGGCCAACAAGATGATATTTGTGATGCATGCTATAGGACCAATCCCTTGGGATTGTGTTTGCGAAATCGACCAGCTTGGAACCAAAATTCCAATTGACCTAGCCCAAGTTGTTTAGCATGCACAATGTCTTTGACCATTCAGAAGCTGATATGAAACCCACACGGTATGAAATCTCGCTTCTTGTATTTTACTAAAGTTGCATTGTATCCTTGTAGGATGGTTTGATAGAAAATTTCCCCTAACACTAGCTAGTCGGGAACATAAATGGGCAATAAGTGGGGTGCCCCCATGGCACCGAAAACCCTGATGTAGGTTTCTCGTTCATCTAAATACCAGTGACGAATTTTGGCTATAACCTTCCTTGCCTCATCTGACAATATAGGGAATTATTTCCTGAAGAGAAAGAAGTAAATTCATGCAATAAACTGATCACAGATAACAACATAGGATTTCTTGTACCTGTCCATAGGATACTGAAGTATACATGAACCGCGAGCTCTGAAGAGTGCCAATTCATGTTCATCCCAACAAAAGCGTTCCTGGCGCAAATGACGCCCAGAAGATACGAGGCCATGTAGAAGGCGGGGTTATCTCCCTCCTTCGGCACCTAAGCCTGACTTATGTAGGTGCTTAGCTATTTGGAGATGATGGCACCCCAATTGAAACCTATGCCTAAAATGGCGATTATAAAAGCTAGAGGCATCCAAGCCTTTGAAAACTGGGAGCAGTCCTTCTCTCCATGCAATATATAGAGAAGAGGCATGATATATATGTATGGTTCCCTAAGATTGGTCGTTGGATACCAGTCGACAGTCCGGTTTATGAACTTTTTGTCTTCCCTCCACCAAGACACCATGATTTTGCTGGTATCGTGCGATGCATAGAAACTCAGAACGAAATTGGTGGTCAAATTTTCTTGAGACTCATTGAGCTTGTAGTACCTTTGAACCTCTGATGGCAGGAAGGCTGCGACGCATTCACATTTATCATAATTAATCAAACATTTTTGTGCATCGGCGTGATCAATGAGCCACTTCATGAGCTCAATGCAAGGGAACACTGGAGACCGGCTTGCCACCATGTGAAAATAATCCCTACGAATATTTGGGAGGACCTCATCATCGAGCTTCCTTGTATCAGGATCGTTGTGCGAGGTATATTCGAGGGGTTCTTCTTTCTTGATTTTCTTAAACACTTCTTCCCAACGAGGAAAAGTTGTCTTGGCTCCGATACTCACCTCTGTATCTCCGAACGTTGGGGCCTGGTCAAAGGGATCCTTGGTAATCGTCTTAATGACAGACACTAGCTTGGAAACAAATTCTAATTGTCTTGCAACTGTTGGGGAGGAGCCTTATCCTGCTTTTGGTTCTTGAATCTTCGGTGCTCTTAGCAGTTTTCTAGTGGAGGGATTCTTTGGAGGCATTGTTCCTGCAATTAAAACCTCCTTTTAAACACGTATACAAAGCAATGTTGGGTGAGAACATATAAAGTTGAGCGTAAAACTGTAAATGGACCTATACATATAATGCTTGCTAAGATAATTGTTTAATACTCACTGGACTTTGGATGCTTCCTCCGAACTGTTAGCTTCACTCTTCTGTCTGTTCTAAACTTATTGTTGCGCAGAATGGGATCATACACAATGAATCAAAAAGAATATAACTGGAAGATACTATCAGTCATATCAATTAGTTAATACGAGCAGTGAATGCAAATTCAAAATAAACCACTATCGAATTTCTGTGGATAAATCTTAACTGGTCGATGGTGGAGGCGCGGAGGAGTATGCATTATATCGGCGAGTTTAACAGTTCCTTTTTGATTCGCACATGAATTAGTAACTAATGCACGATATTATGAATTAACTAATAGCTTTGAATGTGGCGTACTTGACACAGTTAGGGGTTAAACGTTTTGTCACGTCACATCACCCCGACATATAGATCAGGGATCAGCTACTATCAAAGTGTATACTTATATTTACATCCTCTTAATAAAACTTCCAATGTCGATGATATCGGGGTTGGTGATCGGGGAAATTTCAAGTACACAACTTCTCGGCAGGCCTTCATCTTCATGAGCTTTTGGTCGTCAAAAACATCTCGGGCATCGGTGGTGCCACTCTTCCTTTCGCGCAGCGCGTACTATTACATCTTTCTCCCGAAACCAACTGGATCGGTCTTCGAAAAAATCCTTCCCGAGGTTTATTTGTAGGAAATAAACTCTCTCATCGACTGACGTCGATGAAGGTCGGCAGTCGGCTACTTTGACTTCCCAAACAATTTTCATCACCTTTAATTTTTGTCGATGTCGAATCTCTCAAGTGAGTCGGGGAAAAATCTAGGTTGCCGATTCCTTGAGTAGTAATTAAGTCTCTTTCATAGTTAAGATGACTCTTTGTTGCATGTTCAAGCAATCTTTAATTAATTCAATCATGAGACATATAAGATAAGTGAAGGTATCAATTTCATTGGGGTGAAAATAGTCAATGCCAAAGATCGAGTGGTACCCCAAAAAGTAAATGGTCACAGACTTTTTAGGGTGTGTTGAGTACTCAATAGGTTCTTGACCTGCCTTCACTTTGGAGTTTGCTTTCCTTTTCAACCTCNGAGTCGGGGAAAAATCTAGGTTGCCGATTCCTTGAGTAGTAATTAAGTCTCTTTCATAGTTAAGATGACTCTTTGTTGCATGTTCAAGCAATCTTTAATTAATTCAATCATGAGACATATAAGATAAGTGAAGGTATCAGTTTCATTGGGGTGAAAATAGTCAATGCCAAAGATCGAGTGGTACCCCAAAAAGTAAATGGTCACAGACTTTTTAGGGTGTGTTGAGTACTCAATAGGTTCTTGACCTGCCTTCACTTTGGAGTTTGCTTTCCTTTTCAACCTCTACAGTGCTAGTGCCACTTTCCACCATATCTAGATTTAATTGTTCTCTGGGCTCTTCTTCCTCTAAATCCACTATATGTGGGGACTGTGTAATCTTCATCTTCTTAGGAGAAGTCTGTTGATCAATGGTGCCCATGGCCTCTGAACTGCTTCTCTTCTTGTAAAAACTCATCTTAGGCACTTTGACTATCAATTTCTGAGAAGCTTGTTGTGTTTAAATTTGTTGCAGGTTTGCCTCCACTTGATGTGTTTGAGTTGGTTGCAAGATTGCTTCCATATCAGCACAAACTTCTAGGTTTTCCAGCTTATCAAAGTCCTCAACCTGTTCATGCTCATAAGGGGAATGTTTGTTCATCAATCTTCTCTTGGATATGATTTGGCGTGGATCATATCTGCTTCCCTGTATCATTGCAAAACCAAACTCTTTGAGCTTTGATTGAATCTGAGATAAGCATGATCTAGTTTTGAAAATTAAGGGGCCAATGATAAAAGGGAATTTGAGTTTGGAGGCTCTGTGCAAATTCATGAAATGATTTTTCTCAGATATAATTTTCTGCCTGGTGAATTCAAGGGAAAAGTCTCTGGGGGTCAGAAAAATAGGCAATAGATAGGGGGATTCATGAAAACCATATACCCAGATTACTGTTGAGTGCATGAATAGTACCCAATCCCGCACTCTGTTCTCTGGATTTGGTTGTAGATAGCTCCTCATGTCATCCAAAACTCTAGGTAGACTGGTGTTGAAAATCAAATTGCAAACTCTGGACATGACTTTGTTGATGAAGATGAGAAATGTAATCCTTTTACATTCAGTTGATACAAATGTTGCTTCAGGAAAATATCTCTTATTGGTATCCAAGATAATCTTGAGCAGATAGGTGTAGTATCTAAAATTCCTTAGAGAGAAAAAATTTACGAGTTGTTTATAGATATTATCAACTATGGATTGATCAAAACTGATGTAGACTAATAGACCAAACTCTGACTTGAAAAAAGTAAAAAGGAAACCGAGCATGACTTCGACTACATGTTTGTGATTGTGTAGACCTAAAACTTGAATCAAAAGGGAACAAACCCATTGGACTTCAATAACCATTATATTCACATTCATTGGCAAAGATAGACTCTCTGAAAAATGTTCTAGTTTGACAATTGTCTGTAAAAATAGATCTCGGACTTTTGATGGACATTCTCTGTATACCCTAATTAGATTTTCTTCATTGAAAGGTTCAAACATTGCATTGAAGGACTCTAGTATACTGAGGGAATCTTGAATTGACAGACTCTCTACCCTACACATGACCTCAGACCCTTTTTAATTTACGATGACTCTTTCTCCATGTGAATACTGTTTGATGCACCAACTTATGAATTCGGGAAAAGGGAAAGCGATTTTGACAACATAAGGGACTATGGTGGCCTAGACTACTTCAAGGAATGGTATACACCTTCTTACATTATCGGATAGGTTTCTTTTGAACACAGAGATGGGAGAAATGGTGATTTCGGTATCAAAAATGTCTGAATCTCGGTCAATTGGGGCTTCTTCATTTTCCATAGGGTCTTGCTCTATTACTGAGGTCATGACAGGATCCATGGTTGTGATGAAAAATACCTAGAAACGAGCAGAAATGGCGTGTAATTGGTGTACTGTTGAGTTGCAGTTGAACGAGGGTGGTCGCGCCAAGTTTCAAACGGTCCATTTGTTCGAAATAATAATAAACTAAATAACGAATTCCCTTTTATACTTTTCCAAATTTTGGGGCGTGAGGAATTGGTTTGGGGCAACCCGCTTTTTCCACCTCAAAATGCACCTGGTGGTGCCACATATCCCCGAACTAAAACCATGGTTTAAATTTTGGCCCACTTTCCAAAATTAACATTCGCACAACTTCTCCCCCCGACATCATCCTCGACCATAGATATTGAGAGCTCACAATATGCATCGTATCAGGCCCCATCTGCTTAGTGCTCCTGCCAGTTTTATCCTCTCTCTACCAGATTTAGCCCCTTCCTTGGTTTATCAGGCTTCGAAACCAATTTAGTGTCTCGCTAGGTCCTCAAATCTTGATTTCACATAAAAACTTTAATGGTGACCAAAATGGGCTCCAATTGGGGATGTTATCCTCCCAGTGAGGTAGAAAAGAAGGACAGACCAAGTGCCTACCCATTGGGATTTATTCCACTCATGCAACTAAATTGATCAACATCTTATTTACAAATTTCCATTCACATAACTCAAATTATACTCAACATAACTTGGGGCCTTCGCTTCAGGCTTCAATTTCTGCTGATTTGATTTTAATTGCTTCAACTGAAAAACAAAAATGGTTATATACAATGAATGGAAAGGGTGAAAATTCCTTTAAGCAAGATAATTATTGAGAAAGCTGCCATTCATAGGTCCTCCACCAATGAGATCTCCATTATGTTCCTGTAGCAGATAAGCATTATTTCCATGGTATGCCACAATTTTGAAAGGTCCCAACTAAAGATGGTCAAATTTCCCACGCTTTCCTCTGTTTTCATTCCTGACATCCTATTTCAACACCAAATCCCACACTTTGAAATCATCTTCCTTAGTATGCATGTCAAAATCCTTTTTAATCTTGTCTTGGTATAGTTGAGAGTTGTTGAAGGCTTTATCTTGCTCCTGTAGCAATCTCATCACTTGTATTCCTAATGAGGTAGGAAAAACTAGCTTTGTGCCATACACAATCTGGAAGGGTGAAGTGGCAATAGACATTTTAGCAATGATCCTGTCATCCCATAATGCATGGATGAGCTTCTTGTGCCAAGCCTTTTTTTTATTATCTTGCAACAGTTTTATGATAATTCTGGTCAAACTCTTATTGGATGACTCATCCAACCCATTACCTTGAGGGTAATAAGTTGGGAAATGACCAAGAGTTATATTGTAATCACTACAAAAGTTTTCCATCTTTTTGGAATTAAATGTTGCTGCATTGTCTGTAATGATTTTGATTGGACAACCAAACCTAGACAAAATATTGTTCTCCAAAAACTGAATGATAACAATATATGTGGCTTGCCTGGCGGGAAATGCTTCAATCCACTTGGTGAAGTAATGTGTGGCTGTCAGTATCCACTTGTGCTGAGATGAGGACTGTGGATGAATTTCTCCTATGAAACCAAGGCCCCATTGTCTAAAAGGTGCTTCATCAGAGATAGGCTTCAAGGGAAAGGGCTGCAGTTTTCTCTTCCCATAAAAATTTTGGCATTCATGACAGCTTGAAACTTCTTTGTAAACATCAGAAAAAATGCTAGGCCAATAGAAACCTGCCCTCAATATTTTTTGCACAGTAGTTTTCCAATAATGGTTCCCTCCACAATCACCTTTATGAAACTCTCTGATGGTTTTTTCTACTTCTCCCTCCAACAAAAAACTCAACAAGATTCCTCCTGGATCTTTCCAATACAGAGATTGATTTAGAATACAAAACTTTGTTTCTTTTAGCTTCAAAAACCCAGCCTTGTTTTTTCTCAATTTAGAAGGATCCTGCAAATTTCTCAACACATAAATAATGTTAGCATACCATGGGGAGTCAAGGAATTTTTGGGATACTCGAGGGACCTTTTCTTCTTCTGAATCTACTAACAAATCAATAATGAAATTAATTCCCAAGAGCTCACAATTTGTCTATTCCATTAGATTTTCAAGTACCTGCCCCATGATCAACTTGGCAGGTTTGATATCAAGGTCATACTCCAACAACACAACTATCCACTTGCCCCTTTTTCCCTCTGGATTACGCTGAGTTAAAATTCCCTTCACAGAACTGTTGGGCACATAAGTAATGGTATGCGAATGCAAGATATAAACTCTAAAATCCTTTAGGGCCTTGACCAATTCATATTCCTACTTCTCCATGATATCATAATTTAATGGGGAATCCCTCAATGTCCTGCTATATTATTCGATAGGCCTCTCAAAATTTTGTTCATCTTTTTGTAATAAAACACCAACAATGGTGTGCTCCGAGGCAAAAGAAAACAATATAAAATCCTTTGCAAAATTGGGGTTAGCCAACACTGGGGATTTGGTCAATGCCAATTTAATATATTTAAAGGATTTTCTGTCTTCAGGGGTCCACTTTATATCGCTTCCTTTCCTAAGCATGTTAGTGATATGCTTTATGATTTCAGCCAGGTTAGGGATGAATCTTCTTAGAAAATTTACTTTCCCCAGGAAAGATTACACTTCTTTATTTCTTATGGATGTGCCAATTTTTAGGATTCCTTAAACTCTTCTAGTATCTATCTTTATTTCCTCCTTTTAAATAATGTGCATGAGCAACTTCCCCTCTTCCATGCCAAAATTAGATTTTTTAGGGTTCAATGAAATGCCAAATTCCTGCATTTCTGAAAATCCCTCCTTAGATGTTTAAGATGTTCTTCATCATAAACTGAATATACATTGATAGCATCTAAGTAAATAACAATAAATTTATCTTTATCATCAACAAAGGCTATATCCATAGCTCTTTGGAAAGTTTCTCCTGCATTCATGAGCCCAAAAGGAATTTTGGCATACATGAAGGTGCCCCATGGTATTGTAAAGGTTGTCTTTTCTTGATCATCAGGGTGTACCATGATTTGATTGTACCCAGAGAAACCATCCAGCATTGATATTTTTTTAGAACCAACCACTTTCTGTAGAATGTGATCCATCTTATGCAGTGGGTAATTCTCCTTGAGAGATACCTTGTTCGGATTTCTAAAGTCTACACATATTTTGATCTCTCCACTCTTCTTTCTGATAGGTATTAGATTTTCCACCCACTTAGAAAACCTCAAACACACTATGATCTTGGATTCAAATACTTTTTTTTTATCTCTTTTTCAATTAATGACAACAACAAAGGGTTAATTCTTCTTAATTTTTTCTTGAAAGGTTTATGATCCTCTTTGATTGGAATCACATGTTGAATCACCTTGGTAACATATCCATCATTTACAGTAATTTTAGGACTCCTGGTCACATCATTGTTGTCAAAGAGTTTTTCTAATGGGACCAGGCCTTTGGGAATGATGTTATTTTTTAGCTGCATTATATCCTTACCAGCAATTTGATTCTTGAAATAGCCATAATTTTTGAACACAATTGCAGCCTCTTCTTCACCACAATATTCCTCATCAATATTCAAATTTGCAAATTCACAATCCATCTTAAGGAAACTTTCTATTTGTTTATCATCTTCAAAAACCTGCCAGTACTTAATATTATGAGGCACTCTTGGTCTATGCTTGACCTCAATCTCATATCCCCTGTTAGGAAAAAATGGAATTTTGAAAAATGAGGCTCAAGTATCTAGAGCATCAACAATTTGATTTTGACCCGTTGGAATCACTGAGAGACTATATTCTGAAAATTCTTCAAGAAGGTCAAGCACTATATTCCTATATGCTCTTAATCTGGGATTCTTTTCTTGATATATTCCCTTCACTTGATTTATGATCAACTCATAATCTCCATGTACAACTATCCTCCTAACATCCATTTATTTCAAAGTCTTCAATCCCAATACTAATGCCTCATATTCAACCATTTTATTTTTGCACTCAAAAGCAAGATTATAAGAACAATTTTTTGTGGCCAGTATGGGGGGGTTAATCCACACACCATCTCCTGCTCCTACTCCTTCTCTGTTGACATATCCATCAAATATCATGTTCCACGTCTCATTCTCTGCACTGTTTTGATGTTCTGAAATTCTCTCAGTTTGTTGATCATATATTTTTTGGCAGTTAGATCAGTGTCTCACACCTTATCTTCAAAACTCAAATCATTAAAGAAAATAGAAGAACCAATCTTAGTTTCCACAGAATAAATGGGATGTTTGTTTGGTTGGGATTTGTTATTGACCATGTATTTGAGCAATACTTCCTTGTACAACCTCTTATATTGACAAAAAACTGGGATATTGGCGTATGAAACATCCATTTGCAAAGTCCCTTTCAGCTTTGTATCCCATAACCTAGATAACAACATGCCAAATTTAGGAGGGATATCAGCAACCACCACATCCATAACCATATTTTTTGTTGGAATTTGAGACAAAGATACCACCAGATATTTGATTAGGCCCAAGCACTTCACCTTCCTTGAATCAAAGGAGAAAAGATCTTTGTAAGGCCTTGTAATTTCCTGGCCTAATTGGTCCATGACCACCTTGGGCATCAGATTATGGGATGCTACTGAATCCAACATAGCATTGTGCAGAGTCATATCATGAATCTTCAGACTGACATAGAAAGGAGGGACTTCATCAACATCACTACTCTCCTCTACATGTGGGCCAAACAAGATGGCAGGATTATCATTTTGTATATTTAAAGTATCAGAAGTTTCTTCCATCTTGAGCATCCTAATGATCTATTTTCTATATTCATTGTTCTTTATTAAATCATTGAATGGAACAAATATTTTAATTTTGGCCATCTCACTTTTGAAGTTAAAGGAAGAAGAGGTTTTTTCTACCTCTTTGATGACTGTCTCCTTTCTTGATTCATGTACTTTCTTTGGAGTTATTCCTTCTCTTTTCCTTTCTCCACAACATCCTTTGCAACATAGTACTTTTTAGGCTGACTTGAAGAAGGTGTATTATTTTGAGCTTCTTTGGTAGGATTTGCAGGAACCTTTTTGTTTCGAAGATTATATTGTTTCTAGAATTGCATGATGGAATTCTGCAGCCCCTTCTGGTAATCTTCCTTTTCTACTGACAACCTCTCATCATTCTCCTGCATTAATATTCCATTTGCATCCATCAACTGTCATGTTCTTCTTTAGTTAAAAACACCTATGTTTCATCAACATCACAACAATGCATATTGTCTTCAAAATTTCCATCAAAATTCTCATTTACATAATTATTTTGAAAAGGAGGTCTTATTTGTTGATCACCCTAGTTCCTCTGATCTCCTTGTCTGATTTTTGAAATTGTTGGTCTCCTCTTATTCCTGGGTGGAACATCAATCCGTTCTCTGGTGTTAGGCTTATTATCTAAAGACATCCTCTCCATGATTTTCTCCACGGTCTTCATCATCAACTCAAACCTCTCTTCTGATGACTGTGAGGTTGAAGGATGTGCCTTATCTTGAACCTTGTTCATGTCCCTATTAGAATTATATTTGGTCTTTCCTAAATCCATTAGATTTACTTCAACTTCTATTGCATCACTCATCATATCATATAGTGAATTGGATCATCTTTCCCTCAATAACAGAGAAAAATGAATTTCAAATGAATCAACATATCTAAGTTGAGCAACTCTAGGAGGAGGTTTTACTTCAGTAAGAATTGAGTTGTATAATTTTATAAATCTAGCTGAAAAATCTTGTATTGTTTCATTAGGTGACCTTCTCATGTTGTTATACTAGGTTAGCAACTGAAGGGGTTTTTTCTTGTCACCCCACTTTGCAAGAAAACTTGTTTCAAAGTCTTCAAAATTTTGGATACTTGTTGCTGGGAGAGCTCTGAACCACTTTCTGACTTCTCCTACAAGACTTTGTGCAAACAACCTCATTTTTTCATCTTCAAAATCTACTTCTTCTAGGTCCACAAAATCATTGAACCAGTCTAAGTGTTTTTAGGCTAACATGTTGCCTTCAACATCATACAACTTAATCCTTTGATTATATTCTCGGGGAAAATCATGTAACTCGGTAGGTAGAACAAGAGGGGAAAACTTAGCTGCCATGGTTGTAGTAAGAACTTGAAGTGGTTGTTGGTTTTGAGTAGGAATCACAAGAGGTTTAATAGAGACAACTAAAATTAAATCTTGGAACCTCTTCTCATCAAAGATGATTTCGTTAAAACTGGACTCAGATTTAGTTCTGAAAAGAGTTTGCTCAAATTTAAAATCAAAATCAAGGTCTTCAATGCTTGTCACTCCATATTTGGGCAAGGATAGATATTTGTCTAGACACAAAACTGGGCTTATTGGATTTTCTTTTCCTTTGTGTACAATTTTCTCAGGATCAAACACATGGATTACTGCTTCTGGGTCAGGATTTCTCCTAGTATGAATTCTCTTGGGAGCCAGGATTTCTCACTCAAACTACTTTATGCTACTGGTCTTTTTATAATGGATTCACCAGGGTAAATTTATTCTTAGCCAATAAGGTGTTTGATTCACTGTCACCCTCGGGAATCAAATCTGAAGCTTTAAGTCATTCTTTTCCTAGGGAATATTTCACTTTTGATCCCCGACAACGACTCCAGAATGTTAGCACTCTATAAAAAAATTCGGTTGATAAAACAAATGACAGAGGTAACCTACAAACGAACTTTAGAGCTGTGTACTAGCCTACTTAGCTCAGAGAGGGTTCTCTCATGTCACTTGGTCTTTAATAAATTAGCTTTCTTTAACAATTTAATGGCTAGGTTTTGTTGTTGTGAAAGGTTTTTTTATAATTTTGTTGGCAATGAAGAGGAGGGACACTTAGGGCTATGGAGTCAAACTTATGAAAATAAATGGAAGCAATGACTGGTCGGTATAACTCTCCAGAGGATAAAGGCTAAATGAGACGATAAAAATGAGTTATAATTTGTAAATTTTGCAGAGTATAGGAAGAAAAGAAAACATATAACTGCATCAGAGCATTAAATAAATGAATTTTGAATTAGTTAGGAAAAAATTAACACAGTTTAAATTGCTTCAGCCGAGAGAATCACAAGATGAATTATGGGCCTTTTACTATCCAATTTAAATAGAATACAGTGAAAATGAAATCAGAAATACAGGAAATACATACAAAGAGAGGAGAAAAAACTCAGATCACCACCAGTAGAATCTTTTCATGGAAACTTCAAGACTTCTGCATATGTATTCTATTCAGCTTCATAAATTTACATTCAAGTTCCAAATATCTAATATCGTGCCCTTTCACTTCTGCCAACCCCTAATACATTTGGAACTCCTAATATTTATACAAGTTGATTTCCTTCGGTTTGAAACCAATTACAATGATTAAAAATGAAACATTTCAGTTTCTAAAATTGATTACAATAATTACAAGGGACAGGTTCGGTTTTGAAACCGATTACAATGATTATAAATAAAATGTTTCATGATCTAGCTTCTGACTCCTATGACGCTTTGGCTATGTTCTTTGCAACTTGTTCTGCTCTGTTCTTCCACCTGATCTGCCATCTTCAGTGACATTTGTACATCATCTAGTGGACCCTAGAAAATTTCACTTTGTCTTACCCAACCGTACTATCTCCTTCCTTCATGCTAACTTGTGACATAGCCTGGACAAGTCCTTCATTGTTTGGCCACACTTCTAAAATAGGAGGTACAATTGCAACCTTGTTTAGTAATTTTGTCTGCTCTTGTGACCACTTCACCTTTTCTTGTTCTAGCTGCAATGCCCTAGCCTTGTAGTCCAATGCCTCTTGATGAAGTGTTTCATTTTTCTTTTCTAGAGCAAGAAATTATGTTGTTTGTGGATGCTCTCTGGTAGACATTTTCAGTTTCTTCTTCAAGCTATGAATTAATTTGTCTTTCTCATCCAATGAGGATTTCACCCCTTGGGTACCTTCAGATTCCATCCTCTTGACCTGAGTGTTTCAAGCTCTACTAGATGATTTTTCTTGCCTCAGATATCCTTCCAATTTCATTGCATAAGAGGATAGCTTTGAATTATTCAATCTTAAACTCAGGTAATCAGAATACAACATATCACTGGTATTCTTATGGAATTTGACCTTGTCTGGAGCACTGATGTTGCCATAACTTATATTTATCTCAGATAATTTGTCTTCATCTGCAATTGCAATGTTAAAGATCCCTTTTTCAGCATCCCTTACTGTGAACAGAGAAGATTGGTGCTGAGAAACCTTTTCCACTTCAGGGACTAAATCCCTCATCTCACCTAGAGCTATGTTTCCATTCTCATCATAATGTTTTGAAAAATATTCTTTATATTGATAAGCTACCCTAGATATTTTATCAAAGATGTGTGTCTTGCTGCTAAAGGTTCTTGAACCATCTTCACTTTGGAGTTTTCTTTCCTTTTCAACCTCTACAGTGCTAGTGCTAATTTCCACCATATCTAGATTTACTTGTTCTCTGGGATCTTCTTCCTCTAAATCCACTATCCGTGGGGACTATGTAATATTCATATTCTTAGGAATAGTTTATTGATCAATGGTGCCCATGGCCTCTGAACTCATTCTCTTGCTATAAACACTCATCTTAGGAACTTTGATTATCGGTTTCTGAGAAGCTTGTTCTGTTTGACTTTGTTACAGGGTTACCTCCACTTGTTTTGTTTGAGTTGGTTGTAATATTGCTTCCATATTAGCACAAAATTCTACATTTTCCATCTTATCAAAACCCTCAACCTGTTCATGCTCATAAGGGGCACATTTTTTCATCAATATTCTCTTGGATATGATCTGGTGTGGATCATATATTCTTCCCTGTTGTTGTGAAAAAATAAACTCTTTGAGCTTTGATTGAATTTGAGATAAGCATGATATAGTATTTAAAATGAAGGGGCCAATGATAAAAGGGAATTTGAGGTTGGAGGATTTGCGAAACTTCAGGAAATGCTTTGTCTTAGATATAATTCTTTGCTTGATGATTTCAATAGAAAATACTCTGGGGGTAAGAAAAATAGGTAATATATAGGGGGATTCATGACGACCATAAGCCCAGATCATTGTTGAGTGCATGAATAGTACCCAATTCCCCACTCTGTTCTATGGATTTGGCTGTAGATAGTTCCTCATGTCATCCAAAACTATAGGTAGACTGTTGTTCAAAATCAAACTGTAAACTATGGACATGACTTTGTTGATGAATATGAGCAATGTAATCCTTTTACATTTAGTTGATACAAATACTGCTTCAGGAAATTCTCTCTTATTGGTCTCCAGGAAAATCTTCAGTAGATAGGTGTAGTATCTGAAATGCCTTTGAGAGCGAAAATTCACCAGTTGTTTATGGATATTATCAGCTATGAATTGATCAAAACTGATGCAGAGTGACAGGCCAGACTCTGACTTGAAAAATGTCAAAAGGAAACTTAGCATGAATTTGAATACATGTTTTTCTTGTCTAGACCTAAAAATTGACTCAAAAGGGAATAGACCCATTGGACTTCAACAACCATTATATTCACATTCATTGGAAAAGATAAACTCTCTAAAAAATGTTCTAGTTTGACAATTGTTAGTAAAAACAGATCTCAGACTTCTGATGGACATTCTCTGTATACCCTAATTAGCTTTTATTCATTGAAGGGTTTAGACATTGTGGAGAAGGACTTTGGTATACCAAGGGAATATCAAATTGATAGACTCTCTACCCTACACATGACCTCAGACCCTTGTTTATTTACGACGACTCTTTCTTCATGTGAATATTGTTCGGCACACCAACTTATGAATTCGGGAAAAGGGAAAGCGATTTCGACAACATAAGGGAGTATGGTGGCCTGGACTTATTCAAGGAAGGATATACACCTTCCTATATTATCAGATAGGTTTCTTTTGGACATAGATATGGGTGAAATGGTGATTTCAGTATAAAAAACATTTGAATCTCGGTCAATTAGGGCTTCTTCATTTTCCACAGGCTCTTCCTCTGTTACTGAGGTTATGATAGGATCCATGGTTGTGATGAAAAATACCTGGAAATGAGTGTAAATGGCGTGTAATTGGATTACTGTTGAGCTGCAGTTGAATGAGGGTGGTCGCACCAAGTTTCAAACAATCTAGTTGTTCTAAATAATATGAAACTAAATAACAAATTCCCTTTTATACTTTTCCAAATTTTAGGGGCATGAGGAAGTGGTTTGGGGAAACTCGCTTTCCACCCCAAAATGCACCTGGTGGCACCACGTATCCTCAAATGAAAACCACGGTTTAAATTTTGGCCTTCTTTCCAAAATTAACCTCTGTGCAGTTTCTCCCCTTGAAATCATCCTCGACCATCGATCTTGAGAGCTCACGATCTACGTCGTATCAGGCCCCATACACTTAGGGATACTGCCCGTTTTAGCCTCTCTCTACCATATTTATTCCC
This sequence comes from Picea sitchensis, assembly GCA_010110895.2. Lineage (NCBI taxonomy): Eukaryota > Viridiplantae > Streptophyta > Pinopsida > Pinales > Pinaceae > Picea > Picea sitchensis. The sequence continues at coordinate 213,575 of SNQJ01S0007597.1, forward strand.
TTTCTTGGTTTATTAGGCTTCCAAACTTATTTAGCGTCTCGCTAGGTCCTGAAATCTTGACTTGACATAACCAATTTAATGGTGACTAACAACAAGTATGCTTGATCAAAATCCTTTGTTTCTTATCCAGGGATGCCAAGAACAATTGTATTAGAACATCATCATGGGTTATCTGATACCAATAAATGTATTCGTTAAACTCGACAACATGTATAATGGTTGAACATGGGTTACCATCAAACTTTGGGATATCATCCCATATTTTCAATAGGTGTTCAACATATACCTCCATGGTTTTCTAGTGGGGTGTTCAGATGAACTCAAATATTTTTGAATATGAGGATGGTATATTCCCTCAATGGAGTCTCCAAATGAACTCTATGGAAAGTTCATCGAGAATCGAAAGGGAACTTCCCTCAAATGGAGTTTCTAGGCAAGTTATGGTGAAGGATTTGGGAAAATCTTGCCAAAATGTCGTCAAGGATTGAAAGAGGATTAAACATCCTCCCTGACAATGAAGCCAAAATGTTATCACACAAATTGTAAGTTTGTAAAATCACAACCCAGGCCACGAGAGTGTGACAACTACGTGAGTACCTACCCAATATCATTTTAGATAGACACTGCCCTTAGTTTAGTGATGAAAATTCACCACAAGGGGGGAATCCCGGTGACCCTAGCGGGATTGAGATGGAAAGTGAGATGATGATGGTGAAAACCCCTATAGCTCAAGCTTATAGGTGAGGAAAAGGCTTGGAATATAGTCTTGTGTATGAAGGATGGTTTCCAAATTATGGTGTAGCTTCAAGACAATGTTATACATGCCCAGAACAAGACACAAGATAGATGCACGAGCCTTAAACCAAAGGGGAAAAAGAAAGAAACCTTGTTGTCCCAAAATTGTAGCCTTGATAGTTGCAAAAATAACCATGCAAAACACCAAATAATTATAGGGTAATCAAGTACTAAACATGTAGGTAATATTCCAATACTTAGACATAAGTTTTGATGGTGAAAGAGGACTGAAAAATGATGATATTAGCAATATATTAGGGCATCCTTGTGGCTGTAGAATTTTTTTTCTACAACAACAAATTCTAACCACAAAAAATAACAAGTCAACCGTCAAAATGATAGCTATTGATCAATAGAAAATTAATCTAGGCTCACAAGCAATTTTCAATGGTAGATTATAGAGAAATGAGTAAAAGAGGGAGATTTCTGCAACCCTAATGGATGTAGCATTAAATTTATTACAACAATGAGTTCCTTGGCTAAAAGAGGATGCCCTTAGGGTATAAGCAAGCTTATAACATTAAGAAAAGATTCCAACTTGAAAAAATGCAATATATTGCAATTTCACATATACCAATGCAAGTAGATTAGTCCCTATTCAATAGGGTGATGGAATCTCTTGTGTAATATCTAGGTTTTGTAACTTCTCTAGGGATGTAGGCCCTTTTACTTCCTAGAGCATGCAAAACATAGAAAGGTAAATCTAGGAGGGTGTAATGCCTTTTACTCCTCCTAGAAACCTTTGTTAAAATATGATTATTCAATATAAGGATGGATCTTAGTGGAGGGTGTATGCCCTTATACTCATCCTAGGGTTTAGACAAGAATAACCATGAAACAAGAAGAAACACTTAACAATATGCACCAATTTCTTACCAATTTCAAGAGATAGCAAGATAAACCCTACTTTACCAAGAATATTCCACCACAATAGCAAGAACCAAGAATCCAAGAGATAGAGCACCCTTTTTCTCCAATATACAAATTGTATCATTCACAAAGCATTCAAGAAAGAGAGATATAGAAAATGCCCAAGGAGGGCACAAATTTCAGCCAAGAGAGGTCTAAGCCTCAAGTGAGTTATGTTAAAATGAAATGTCACAAGATCTTTATTTATACAAGACCTTATAAAATTAGTTTGTCCACTTAGATTTAGGGTAAAACAAAAATTAGGGAGGTCGACCTCCTAATTTTCCCCTTTACAAAATTAATTTCAAAATTACGAAAGAAACAAGCCTTACGTTGGGCCTCTAAAGGCCATATATTCATGGTGTAAAGTTCCTTCTCCTTCAAACATGACAATTCATCATAAAATCATCACCACCATCAAAACCATAACCTTCCAAGTGTGGCGTCATACCCCAAAAGTGCAATGCATGACCTCCAAAGGCAAGTCATTGGGGATAGGAAGGCTAACGATTCACCTACAGAGGATCCTCAAGTGCCTCCAAAGGCAACGTATTTGACCCATGTGTCCAAGAAGAAAGGTTGCATCATCCATCCTCGGGGACTCAAGCCCAAGTGAAGGTCCAAGTGACCTTGTGCCTTCACGAAATGACTTCCACTTGTCAAGGCCCCGCAAAGACAAGAAAATTCGCCCTCCAAGGGCTCACAAGTCACAAGCATAATGTCAAGTAAGCCATATATAATATAAGAACCACCCTAACATTTCTATCAAGTATGCCCTCTCAAAATAGACAAATTCTCAAATACCTTATGCAACTTTCCAAATTTTGGTATGGGAGGGTTGTCATGGTGACCTATTTGGTGAATCATTCCCCAAGTTAAGGGGTGTTCCCCAGGTGGAGAATTTCTAATTCATGTGAAGAGTATGAGGTGGATGGGGATAATACTTTTGGGTATGGGGTTTCTTGACATATAAGGGCTCATATTGTCTCATTTATGCATACATTTGTAGAGGGTGTGTTTTCCAAGCCCTTTTGTTATTAATTTATTAGAGTGTTCCCAAGTTGATGATAAAATGGGACTTCTACCTACGCATGAAAAACATTGCCCACCTTAACTCTACCCTGGTCACACTATGCTTCCCCAAGTTGAATAAAATGTGTGGGAATTATACCTAAGCATGAAATATATTTCCCACACATGCTCTACCTTGGTTGGTATGTTCAATTAGTTATTTATTTTACATGTCACTCATTTTTTTGTGAGAAACATTTCATTGTTCTTGATATCCCTGGACGAGCATATGGGAGGTTTGTGATTGGATTTTTTCTTTTTCTAGCTACATGCCTTTGCACCCTTATCCCCTTCTTCCCATGAAATGAGGTACAATCCCTTCTTGGGTCAATGTGGCCCGAAAAACCAAGATATGAGAAAATGAAGGGAAAGAAACATGGAAAGTGGTAAGTATGTGTGGGAGAGGTACGGTGACTCATGAAGGAAACTGCAAAGTAGAAACCCTTTCCCTGAGGGTGACCACTTATTAGGACAAAAATGTCAACCAACAAGGTGAAATAAGGCAAAGAGCATAATTTCAAAGAAAATGTTTTCAAAATCAAGGAAGAACCCTTTGCAACATATCCAAATGCTTCATTTATTAAAATTACACTTACCACAATGTTGGAATCGTTACCTCATGGAGAAAGAACCACCATCCTCTGTGAGCCAACCTGGTGTGGTGAATGGTGTAGCCATCGATCTCATGGTGATGGGTGGTGTGATGTGGGGCTATGTTTGTTGGTTTGTCTCTCGGTACTCCATGTCTGCAACTTGATGGCCTCGATACACCATCTCCTTAGTTATCCCTAGAAATGGGGGATAACATGGCCATCATATGTGTCATTGATCTAAAAATGAAGAAGACTTGAAATCTTGAAATTATTTGCAAGTAAATTTTATGTGTTAAAAGCAAATGGATCAACTTTGCAACACATTAATTAAAGGATTACTCATGCAAGATACAAATAGACAGCAACATAATCAATGAAAATAAGCACATAAACACAACAATTGATAAAGGAGTTCACCCCTCTCTTGGGCTACATCTCCTGGTCCAGCTTCCAATGGATCATTATTATTAATTGCTCAAAGTGCTCAAAAACATGCCTTACAATGCTAAAACTGACCAACAGACTGCTCCAATGGCTTCAGAGCGTCCAAAAACCCCTAGCTGGGCTTTTTCGGCACCTCAATCGGTCGAAAAACGAAGAAGTTAGGCCTCCTGGAAGTCCCCCCTTCAAGCTTGTTGTCTCTACATCTACAAAACACACCCTTGTCATGAACCTGGCACATACACAATTTAAAGTGTGAAAACCCAGCACCGGACACAACTGCGCCAATGGTGCGAACTGTAGAACGGTTATGGGCGCACCAACCCCTAACCGCCTAGCACCTGGGCACATGAGGGTCCATACGACCTCGGGCTAGTGAAAAAGAGGGTTAACCGTATGCACCCGAATGGAGCAATGACACATGTCGGGTCATTTTACAACCGTTTGAGCCAATTTTTAAAAATCCGCACACATTTCCATGTAGCAAAAGGGTCAACACATGAAACCCCGCGCCCTTTGCAACGATGGTCACATACACACAATAGAACCACGTGTTTTTACATTTGAAAACACATATGAATTACTCGGTGTGACATTTAACAAAGGCATGGTCGTATGTATGAATGGTAGAACCACGGGTCGGGGCTAAGCCCCGGCCCGACCCCCCGCCAAACATTACACTATGCAAATTCAAATACAAAAGAACTCGCATACATAACAAGGCGTAACCGGTGGTCAGTTGGTGGGGAGGAATTTTTGAAGGCACTATATGGTGGGGAGGTCCGGGGGTTGAACCCCACGGACTCCAATATATTTTATCAAACAAAACAACAGCCAATACTGGGGTGCCACGTGGCATCCCATGATTGGGCCACGTGGCACCCAATCACTTGTCCAAATGATGCTACGTGTCAGGATTCCATTCGCCCTC